>JBAMJV010009020.1:0-61984 GCA_037951105.1 Echinarachnius parma | reverse complement strand
ACACTTCACCACTCTATGTCCGATGGTCAGATTGAAAGATACAGTCAAACCTGTGTATAGTGACCACCTAGGGAAACAAGAAAAGTGGTCACTGTAGACAGGTGACCTCTATAGACGAGGGTTCCACAGCACTGTTTTTCTTGGCAGGGGATCACTTTTAGTGGCTGGTATATGAAGGTTGGCAGCCTATAGAAAGGTGGCCACTAATACAGGTTTGACTGTATGTACCATCCTCATTTTGCAGGCATGTTCAACAAAACATTCCATGTAGGGGCCGCGGAACCGGGGGCTGGGGGGCTGCATTCCCCCCCCCCCCCCCCCCCCCCCCCCCCCCCCCCCCCCCACTTTTTCGGCTTTTAAAAATTACATGAGCATAAAATAACAATTATTTAATAAATGATACTCATAGTGGTGTGAGATGGGTTGGGGTGGGAGGGGGTAGTGTTCAACTCCTCAATTGCCATAAACTAAAAGGTTATTTAGATTTAGTCGGTAAAATGCGAAAATGTAGAGAGATGGAGGATCCCAATGATGTAAGAAAACTGTGCAACGGTGTTGTAGTCTTTCTCTCAGGCTCAGTTTCTTTCTGTATTTAAGATGAATATTAGAATTGTCTCTATGAGATGTGCCTATTTGTGTGGGTAGCGAGTGTACAAAAGTAATCAACTGTATTCATGTACATGATTTTACATCTGATTTCGTTTTCGTTTTGGTTTTGACTTGGTTTGTAGCCTAAAACTCTGGCTCTTTCTGCTATATAATGGTAGTTGTCTTGCAACATTATAATGTTGGCTTGCGAAAGGCAGCCAGTGTCTCTAACTGATATGTGCCTCAGTGCCTTTTTGTGTGGTTCTACTCATTTATGTTATAAATGTATGCCATTTTAGAAACCTTGTACATATTTAGTTTATAAAATTATTTTAATGTTGAGTGTTTCTGGGTTAGTATCTATATAATTATAATGCAAATTTAAGCTTATTGATTTTAATGAGCTTTGCTATCTTTTACTATAGATATTTACTCGCTTGTACATTGTTGAACCATGTTAATTTCATCATGGCAAATTTATTTATTCTATGTGGAGGTGTTTTACCAAAATCACTCGGAGCTTTCACATTCTCTTGTACCTTGTTATTTAAAGTGGACACATATTTTTGTGAACTTGTTGATGGAATGGAATACTAAAGATGATACCTTTCATTTATAAGGATACTATTTTGGGGTGGTGGTACCCTTTAACTAAAGTGTAGCATGGTGAAGAAGAATGAAATGAATTTTGATTTTACAAATGTCACCCTAATTATGTAGTTCTAATGTCAGAATCAAGGGCCACTTTTTCACTTGTGTTCAAGTGTTTGTTTTGAAACTAACATGGATTATTTAGAACCAAGTACTTTCAAAATTTTCGAGAATGAGACCAAGTACCTTCAAAGTTGAACACTTCGCTCAGTGGGGGGGGGGGGGGGGGGGTGGTCCGTAGAAAATTTTCGAAGCTGAGACCAAGTACTTTCAAAATTTTCGAGACCGTGAGACCAAGTACCTTCAAAGTTGAAAACCCCTCTCAGTGGGAGGGGGGGGGGGGGGGGGTGTGTCCATAGAAAATTTTCGCGCCCCGAGACCGGAGATCTTCGAAAAATTGGGCCGAGACCAGGGTTTTGGCGGTCGAGACCAGGTTTTAGACGGTCGGGACCCGTAAAAAGTTGTCTCGAGAGACCGGCTAAAATTTGAAAAGGGGGGGTTCAAACCCCCCAAAACAGCCATTTTTTGGTCAAAGGGGGGGGCGGGGGGGGGGTTTTGAACCCCCCCAACCCCCCCCCCCCCCCCCTGGGTACGCCTATGGCTCGGGCTAATATGCGCCTAACAGGTTCAAAATGTCTAGTTGACAAAGTATAATTAAGCACAGATATACATTGATATCATCTGACTTCGTAAAATATGCGTCGTTGTTTGGCTTAACACAGTCACATGATTGGGGTGTCATTATACAAATGATGCACAGGCATGAGTGGATCGCTAAGAATTGGATGCACGAGTTTAACTTTGGTATGGTTTAAACCCACGAGCGCAGCGAGTGGGTTTTAGACCATTTCCAAAGTTAAACGAGTGCATACAATTCTTACCGATCCACGAAATATGCCTGTGCAGCATTTGTTTTATAAATGGGCGCGAAAAAATGTGAAAATCAGACTTTTACCCAGTTATGGCTAAATTGGCTAAATTTACCGACCCATGGCTTCAAAAGTACCGACCCATGGCTAAAAAGTACCGACCCATGGCTTCAAAAGTACTGACCCATGGCTGCAAAAGTACCGACCCATGGCTGGGGAAAATTTTTTGTTTGTTTTATGATATATATTTTTTTATATAAATTTTAAAATTATAAATTTTGTTTTTGAAATTATATAATTAAAAATTTTTTTTTTTTTTTTAAATGATATAATTTTTTTTTTTATCAATTTTAAAATATAATTTTTATTTTTTTTATGATATAAATTTAAATGTTTTATTTTTTTTATTTTTTCGATCCACGAAATATGCCTGTGCAGCATCTGTTTTATAAAATGAGTGCAAAAAACTGTGAAAATCAAACTAAAGTGAGCCATGCATCAGTAAAAAACTTTTACATGCTAATTGACCAATCAGAATGCAGGGATTCTTCTACCCATTTTATAATTTTGTATGACGCACGGCCAGAGAGGTATGATCATACCCGCATGGCGCGCGCTGCAAAAGAGATTGTATTATGACATCACAATGAGAACCAAAGGTACACGATGATACACGTACCGTATGTTGTTTTTGACTGATTTCATTTTCAATGCATGAATGTGTATTAGCCCCCGGATTTAGCCAGATGATATAACAGTTGTTAACTTTGTTGTCGGGGAAAATCACAGAATGTTCCCTCTGGATTTAAGATGCTATTTTGTGAAGCATTTAAAATCCCTCGGAGTGGAACATTCCGTGATATTCCCTCCACCACCAGTTAACAACTGTATAATGCTCTCTCTAGATAAATGGGCGTTACTTAGCTTGTGCGCCCTATATAATAGAGCAGTTTGGGCTAGTATGCGCCTAACAGGTTTAATATTGCCAAGGATCATACGGAACTTAGATAAAATGTTCTTTGAATGTTTAATGTTATATTATTATTGTTATATTATATAATATGCAAATTAGTTTTTCTAAATTTGAATATAATCCAAGCAGCTGATTTAAATGTTAATGTTGTACACAATGTCTTACTCTGCGAATTAGTACTTTATTAATAAAAAAATGTGTAGTTTTTGTCTTTCATTGATGTCGGTAAAACACTGTATGGAACCCACAAACACTTGATTACTAGACAGGCATCATGGGCCTGTTGCAGAAAGAAATGCAATTAATACAATTAATGGTATAAGTCAGATCATGTGTTATAAATGTGCAAATCTGATTGGTTGAAAATGCCTTTTTTGTTTTTACTTTGTATGGTACTAATTGTTTCTCCTACAAATTAAGACATTCCATCTAAGATGGTACGTGAAAGTGATGTTAAATACTGAAATATATGTACTCGGGAACACTGAAATCGAATACCATAAATAAGAAGAACAATAAACATCTTAATGTGAATCATGACTTCATGAAGACTTTGCTATCATTAACAAAAATTGTTTTTTAATTCCTTTTTGTGCCGAGTATATACAACACATATAACAAGAGGATACATTGGGTGATTTCAAGTATGGTGTTTTAGGCCGGTGTTAGTGTTTATTACACACAAACACCAGTTTGGTAAACACTAACACCAGCCCTAAACACCATACTTGAAATCACCCATTGTCTTGGTTAGAGTGAGAGCGCTTACAAAATGTGAGTGTGTGCAAGTGAGTCTGTGTCTGTCTAGGTGTGTGTGTGTGTGGTGTATGTCAATTCTTCATTAGTACGCATGACATGGGCTGATATGCAGTTTAAAGAAGCTTTGGGGGTTAATTGGAAACATTTTGTAAACCTTACATCAAAAGTTTGAGCAGATTAGCATAATCCAATCAAGAGTTATGAGTTTTCAAAGCTTTGATTAAAATATTGCATGTTGCCCTCTTGTTATTATGATTCATATTTACATACTTTGTGAACATTTTATTTCAAGTTGCCTTACAATACATCCAATAAACCCAACTTCTTCTTTTTTTTACTGTCGTATACGAGTATAATCATGTATTTGGACAACTTCCTGCAAATTATGACTCACAAATATTTGTAGACTACAATGACAATTAGTGAGAGTCATTTTTTACAGGAAATTGTCCAAATACATGATTATATTCGTTGTACACAACTTAAATTTAAAAAGAAGTTGGGTTGATAAAGGTAGTCAAATACATTCTCAACATGACAAGTCATAGACTTAAAAACTAAATATGAAATTGAGGCTAGATCATTCATGTTCAATAATATTCCAAATTTATTACAAATAATAATGTCTCAAAATAAACATGTTTACATTCAGGGGTCTACACAGAACATTTGTCTTCGGAAATAATGTCGCTAGTGATCGCAATGTATGGTCAATAAGGAATCTAAAAGATCTCTACGTTTTGTGCGCCACTGCAACACTTCGTCAGGCGATGAAGTGTTGCAGCGGCGCATGAAACGTCAAGATCTTTTAGATTCCTTATTGCGAGACAAACAAATATCAAACAGACAAAAAAATATCACTAGCGATATTATTTCCGATACTATATCCGCATTCCGCAATGAGTAATATATTTAGCAACATTTGTCTTGCTAGCCCAGACAGGCAAATGGATCATACAAACCCCTCACAAAAAGTTCTGAAATTCAAGTTAGTGTCTATACATGTATCTCTCTCGTCTCTATATTATCTTACATGAATTTGAAAAGTCTGTTTATTCCTCTTCTACATCGATACACCATTTCTAATAGTTATGTTATTATGGAATGTGCATTTATAACGCCTAAATATGGGGCCAAGTCAAGATTGAAATGTTGCAAAATGCATTATTGTGTGACCAATTCAAAACACACATAATTCTCCAAACAAATGAAGAATTCACACTGACAATAACATATTTTGCAACATTTTGCTTTTGACATGACTCCATATTCAGGTCTACTACACATTCCATAATTACATAATCATGTAAAACAAATGAGGCATCGATGTAAAAGAGAATAAACAGGCTTGTCAATTACATCAAATTCGAGTAAGATTGTTTCATAACAAAATAGATATATGCTCTAACTTGAATTGCGTAACTTTTTGTGAGGGTTTTATTTACTTGCCTGACAGCATAAATCCATTTGCTCAAAATGTTCAGATACTTATGACAATGATGATCTTTTTTCATATAGAAGATGGAACATGCCATTAATAGTACATTGTAGATAACAATTTCACACTTTAAATATGTTACAAGCATTCCAATACAAGTACTAAAGTAAATTTAAACTTCAACAAGGCAACAAAAAGAATGTCTTGCTCAGATGGGCAAGTGAAAGCAATTTGTAAAATAAATTTGGTTTGAATCACAAGCCCCATTTTCTTTGCACATTTTCATTTATATTATACACAGTTACTGGTCAGATTCCCTATGATTGCAATAAACCGAACACAAAAAGTAACTAACCCCCTAAACAATTGCTCATAATTTCATAACCAAGAATCGTTTCAAGATTTTGTCTTGCCAAAATATCTCTATGGTAGTTAGGAAAACAATGTGTACAAATATGAGGTAAACATTAATCCATGGTTGAGTAAGCACACATTAAAGAGAAAATTGTCATATTTCAAAATTCGCAAAAGTAACACTGTAATTGCAGTTTATTGAGTATTGGAAAATTTCAAAATGCACTGTTTTACAATTGCAATTAATGCATTTAACCACATGTGCCACTAAAAAATAAAAATGGATGGAATATCAAACAGCATTGTTTCATAAACCACATAATCAATGCATTCAGTCACATGTGCTGTTTCACAACAATGTACAGGCACGCGCAATTTCTTGTGACTTTTGAAATAGGCCATGTTGTCTTTAATCTGTGCTCATTCAGCCATAAAGCGATCAATATCTCTGATTTTCACACAAAATGTACAAAACAACTGTAAAACTATTGTGATAAGAAGACATCTTGAAACAATTGTCGGTTATGAAATGATGAGCAGTTGTTTAGGAGGTAGTTACTTTTTGCGTTCAGTTTAGTTTAGAAGAAAGCTACACAATATTTTGTGAAAACTGAAAGATCATAAATAAAACAAACTGTTGCCAACCAAGATTATTCGGTATCAATATGCATACAGTACTATCTTGAAGCTAAATGCCTGGTCACACAGGACACGACTAGACCCACGAATGCAGTACGCATTGGTACGAATCTATGGCAAGCCGTTTTAACATTTGTTCCTATTTCTTGACATATCAAGAAGAATATTTGATACCAATAATTGATTTCTTGATATCAAGAAATGCATTCTTGATATCAATAATTCAATTCTTGATATCAAGAAATAGGAATAAATGTTAAAGGGCTTGCCATAGATTCGTACCGATGCGTACTGCATTCGTGGGTCTAGTCGTGTCCTGTGTGACCAGACCTTTATATGTTTTCAGTGGTTAGATTATTTACATGCAATTCAATATGCTTATTTCACAAGAATGTGAAGGGAGAAAAGAGGACAAAAATAGATTTCAAATGTATTCAACCATTCAATAACATTTCAATAACATTTCATTCTGGAAAATGTAAAAATAAATATATAGAAAGAAACTACATGTAGTCATTCTGATTATCTTATAAAACAAGTACAAACTGAAATAAATGCTTCAAATATCAAGAATTAAGAATTTTGCTTACCATACAAAAAATCAATACAGTATTGCAAAGTTCATACTTAGCCCTATTATCAATAGACTTATTAGTAAACTAAGGTAGCACTAGCAGGCAGGGTTCAATGCTAGAAAATAACTTTTTAATTTTGTAACCCAGTCAGCATGTGAAATCAAAGCCTCTCAAATTTAAGTGGCCCAACCATGCTGATTTTGGTGGCCTAAAATGTCTTGTCATATTTTGTTGACAACTCTGGCAAATAAAATTTAACATTTAAAAAGAAAAAAATGAAAACAAAGCTACTTTTTGGTGGCCGTGGGCCAGTACTTTTTTCGACCACTTTTTGGTTGTACAGTGGAACCTTGTTATAATGAGCACCCTCCGGCCCATTGAATGTACCTATCAGATATCTTGTTATATCGGGGCTTAAAATTAATAAAATGCATACAGAACCAGGATCTGTGAAATAGCCACACTATATCAGGTACCTCCTTGTTATAAAGAGGTTCCACTGAATCATGAATGAATATAGGCTGTGGTCTGGCAACTTAAAGCAAAAATGCAGGGAGGGAAATAAAACAAAATATTCGGGTGCTACTTTTCAAGCTTGTCATTCCTCAGAATCTGAAGTTAAGTAAAGAGTCCTTTGAATTGTCGTCTTCTCTGGCTCCTTTTCGGTAGTAGGCTTTGCCTTTGGCTTTCAGAAATAGGGGTTCTGAATGCCCTATATATAGTCTCTCTTTCTCTTCTTTCCTAAGTTGTAGTTAGATTTACGGCCCATTCCGATCCGGTAGAACAAATTTCATAGTCACTTCAAAATATTCAAATTCCCCATGTGACCTGAATAGATTACACCAACAGAGGGCGCAGCTCACTCTTTTTTATCACAGAAATACAATGTGCTTTTTATCACAGAAATACAATATAAAAATACGGATCATGCAAGACAAAGCTTAGAAATGCAAAAGAGGAACTGGTGGGGTGCACTCCCCTATTTATTAAACAATATGAATGGTGAAACAAAAATAATATGGAAAATTGATAATTGATTTTTCTGACACATTTCAGAAATGTTGCATTCCTGTTTCAAGGTCATTATTAAACAATATTAAATCTAAACAAAATAATAATGATGTTGGTGTAGTTCCTTGAATTTCTACCAGCCTGCTGTAGAATAGGTTCACAAAACTATAAATGTGCACAAATCTTGAGAAAAAATTATCGGACCGATAAGCTGCGGTATAATACTGCAGTAGTACCGCAATATTACCATGAGTACTGCAAGTTCAAGGGATCACTGCGAGTACTGCAGAAGTACCGTGGTATTACTGCAGTAGAACCACAGTATTATCATAAGTACTGCGGGTACTGCAGTAGTACTGTAGTAGTACTGCAGTTTTACTGCGGTATAACCACGAGTACCGCAGATTGTGTGTTAGTACTACGAGGACTGGAGAAGTACTGCAGTAGTACTGTAGTAGTACTGCAGTATTACTGCGGTATTACCACAAGTACCGCGGATTGTGTGTTAGTACAACGAGGACTGCAAAAGTACTGCAGTAGTACCGCAGTAGTACCGCGGTAGTACTGCAGTAATACCACGGTACTCACAAGTACTACGAGAACTGCGGTAGTACCACAGTACTACTGCGGTACTACTGCAGTAGTACCGCAGTACTCGCAGTACTTTTTTACAAGGGCATGTCATTGGAATGAGAGGTTTCATGAATATCCTTCCTCAGCCCTGAAAAATGACATAAAATCATTAATTTGAAACACAATTCAGCCACACTTCTCACTACAAGTTAAGGCATCATATTTCTAATAAAACATTGATTTTCGGGTCATCATACCATGTCATCATACCATGTCATCATCAATCATCATTTTGTTCTCATTATCATTGCATTGTATACTGTAGTCAGTTCCCCACACAGTCACATGCCGCGCTCCGTGTCTGAATGTGTAAGATTGCCATCTACGTTAGAATAATCTTGATTTATACACATACACACCACGAGAGCTAAGTTTCATTTGTCTTGTCTAAAGGATTGCTAAAAGGATTGTTTTGTACTTTATATTCAACAAAAGATATTATTTACCCGATTTATCCAAACTTTGGGCTTATTATGGAAGATAGCATTACTTTAGTGCCAAATCCAGTCTAAAACTACACATTATAAGGACTTAAGTATTGTTTATTATTAATTTTCTGAACAAAAGTCATCTTTCCTCCGCGTTTTTGAGAAAAAAGTCGAAACGCCTGAATCAGGTACATGTACATATGCGATCTTCATAGCTAGATGCATTGTAATCTATTGTACATTCAGTGAATTAGCTCAGTCTAGTGGGATTTCTGGAAAATGTGCATGTTAGTAGCATTTTGGGGTAAAAGTTGGAAACCAAACTATTTCACATAATTTTGGGGTGCTGAATCCGATTAGCCCTGTTCCCAAGCGAAATTTTGAGTTTTTGACCATCTAATTTGCATATATAAAATGGCCGCCAAAATGACACTATTTTGACTTCGTAAAAAGATGTTTCTTTAATAACTCTCCAACCAGGTGAGAAAATGATTCACTTTCAAGCTATTTCACATAATTGTGGGGTGCTGAATCCAATTAGCCCTGTTTCCAAGCGAAATTCTGTGTTTTTGACCATCTAATTTGCATATTCAAAATGGCCCCCAAAATTACACTATTTTGACTTCTTAAAAACATGTTTCTTTAATAACTCTCCAACCAGGTGAGCAAATCATTCACTTTCAAGCTATTTCACATAATTTTGGGGTGTTGAATCCGATTAGCCCTGTTCCCAAGCGAAATTCTGAGTTTTTGACCATCTAATTTGCATATACAAAATGGCCGCCAAAATGACACTATTTTGACTTCGTAAAAAGATGTTTCTTTAATAACTCTCCAACCAGGTGAGCAAATCATTCACTTTCAAGCTATTTCACATATTTGTGGGGTGCTGAATCAAATTAGCCCTGTTCCCAAACGAATTTCTGTGTTTTTGACCATCTAATTTGCATATTCAAAATGGCCGCCAAAATTACACTATTTTGACTTCTTAAAAACATGTTTCTTTAATAACTCTCCAACCAGGTGAGCAAATCATTCACTTTCAAGCTATTTCACATAATTTTGGGGTGTTGAATCCGATAAGCCCTGTTCCCAAACGAAATTCTGAGTTTTTGACCATCTAATTTGCATATACAAAATGGCCGCCAAAATGACACTATTTTGACTTCGTAAAAAGATGTTTCTTTAATAACTCTCTAACCAGGTGAGCAAATCATTCACTTTCAAGCTATTTCACATAATTTTGGGGTACTGAATCCGATTAGCCCTGTTTCCAAGCGAAGTTCTGTGTTTTTGACCATCTAATTTGCATATTCAAAATGGCCGCCAAAATTACACTATTTTGACTTCTTAAAAACATGTTTCTTTATTAAATAACTCTCCAACCAGGTGAGCAAATCATTCACTTTCAAGCTTTTTCACATAATTTTGGGGTGTTGAATCCGATTAGCCCTGTTCCCAAGCGAAATTCTGAGTTTTTGACCATCTAATTTGCATATACAAAATGGCCGCCAAAATGACACTATTTTGACTTCGTAAAAAGATGTTTCTTTAATAACTCTCCAACCAGGTGAGCAAATCATTCACTTTCAAGCTATTTCACATAATTTTGGGGTACTGAATCCGATTAGCCCTGTTTCCAAGCGAAGTTCTGAGTGTTTGACCATCTAATTTGCATACAAAATGGCCGCCAAAATTACACTATTTTGATTCTGATTCATACAAGGAGTTTGACCTTCAGTCTGTTGGTGACATGCACACATTGCTCTGCAACATAATCCAGCCTTGTTGCATATGCTACATTGCATTCTACACTGTTTCTTGTATGCACAAGATATCATTTCCAGCCAACATTTTTGGATGGGGCTCAATGATATCAGAATTGGCTGTAGTCCTGAAGCAGTATGGCTCCATCCCATGTCTGCTGGCGCAAGAAGTTCAGGTATGGCACAGTGAGCATTTCTCCAAACCATTGCTTGGTAGTGTACCCTCATCAGATGGAAGCGAAGTGCATCACTTGTTGGAAACATTACTTCTGGCTTGTTGTGGAGAGCAGTATACATGTCTTGCTGCATCAACAGAGTGTGTGTTGTGGATACCATATATTCGGCAGACAAATGACTCTGAAGATCGAATGATCTCATCTGTTAGTCCTCTGATTCCTAGGCCTTGGAGCAAATGGTGGTGCTTTTAGAACACCCTTCCATGATGACTATTTGCTGTGATTAACGAAGAAAGCGGTGGCATCACATCCAGTTAGGACATGAAATGATAACAGATTTGCTGCTGAATCTTGTGGTAGGTTGTTGTTGAAAACGGCATTGATTGGTATGTTTTACCACCTCTTTGCTGTCCCAGAAAAAATATAGGTGTTTGCACATTACATGTGGGAAGAAAGACACCAGAAGCACAAGAACATCAATGTCCCTTGATGCAACAACAACTGAATCAACTCAGCAGTGCACAGCATGTAACACCATCATAGTGTCAGCTTCTTCGTGCGAGGCTATGAGTTGAGTCAAGTCCAGTTACGCCCTATCTCAATTACATCTGTTCTGGCGCGTGTCTTCGAGGGATTTCTGGCTGAATGGCTGATGCAGGACATTTTTGACAAAGTAGACCCGCAACAATTCGGAAATATGAGAGGCAGCTCAATCTCGCACTACCTCATCGACCTCATCAACACAATTCACAAAGGCTTAGACAAACCTGGAGTTTATGCCAACTTGTGTGCGATTGACTTTAGCAAAGCATTCGACCATGTTAACCATACAACATCAGTCGAGAAGCTCATCAAACTCGGTGCCAATCCTGCTGTGCTACCTGTCATCTGCAGCTTCCTGTCAGAACGATCGCAAACTGTCCGTTATCAAGGGTTCTCCTCATCTACTCGTGAGCTCACATGTGGCGTACCCCAAGGGACCAAGTTGGGTCCAACCATTTTCCTCGTGATGGTTAATGATGCCGTACTAACTCTAGAAAATCGATGGAAGTATGTGGATGACTTAACTGTTGTTGAAATCGTACCGCGACGACAGCCCTCACAATTACAGACACACGTGGATGCACTAGTGGATTGGTGTGGTGATAACGATATGAAGCCAAATCCAGCTAAATGCACAACAATGCAGTTCACCTTCCTCCGTAATCCACCACCCCCTCTGCAACTAACAATCAGTGAAGTCCAGTTAGAAGTGGTTTCCTCCATGAAACTTCTGGGCGTCATCATACAGAACGATCTTCGTTGGGATGAACATGTTGGTCGTCTTATCACGAATGCCTCAAGACGACTGTACATCCTCACAAAGCTGAAACGAAATGGTGTACCTAAACCGGACCTCGTCACAGTGTACAAGATGTACATACTTCCCATGCTTGAATATGGTGCGCCAGTCTGGGCCTCCAGCATCACACAAGACCAGGAGATATGCTTGGAACGCGTTCAGAAGAGGGCTCTTCGCATGATCGCCTACCCAGATTTGCTGCCATATGATCAACTCTGCGCAACATTCCAAGTTGATACTCTTGCCGACAGACGGAGCACGATCATTACTAGATTTGCCAAATCCCTGCTCGATTCCCAACGCCATCGCCACTTCTTGCCTGATACTCGGCAGAACACTTCTGGTAGAGCTCTTCGGAACTCTAATCACTTGAATGTACCTCAAACTCGAACACAACGATACAAAATGTCCGCTATACCATCTATGATTCACACAATCAATCAAAACTTGTAATAACTTGATATGATAATGTAATATAATATATTTCTTACACTCCACTGTTACATTATTGGATAGACTTATATTGCACATAATTTTCGTTTTTATGTCATTAATTTGGTCGTTAATTAGTATAATTGTTTGTTAACGCAATAATCTTATCTTTATACTTATTAGTCCATTAGTTTTTGTTTGTTGTAACTTATGATTTTGTATAATGTGTATTTTAATTATGTATGTAATCATTCATGTAAACTGAACTGTTTTAGTCCATGGACTTTTTGTTCAGTCTTGTATATACCGTAATAAATAAATAAATAAATAAATAAAAAAAAGTCAGTGGTTGTCTTTGATGACCTAGCTTCACGTTCCTCTCTGAATCCCCCAGCATCAACAATCTCTTTATCATCGGGAGCCTGGGAGCAAAGCTCCTCTGATAAGAACTGTGCGGGATCAGCCTTGTTGTCGGGAAGAGCCAAAAAGTCAGTCCACTTCTTTGGAAGGGGCACATCTCGACCTTCAACAACACATCTGATTGGTTGAACTGATTTGGTACGTCTTGTCCTTGTGGCTCCCTTGATCATGTTGATTGTTTTGTCTTTGTACCTATCAAACACAATATCTATGCGCTGGAAGTGGGAACCTACCTTCAGTACTGCTCGCACATATTTATCAGGAAAGTCCCCAAATGTCACTGCATTGTTAGGCTTTCCAAGAGCTACAACTAATGCCTGTCCATAACTGATTAGGCAAGATGACGAGTCTTGAAGTACAAGAGATTCTGGATAGGTAACATCTTTGGTAAACTCATCTGCAAGAAGTGACTTGTTTCCAGTACGGAGTGTTCCATTTGTATTGGCAAGTGATACAGGACCTCGAAGGAGCTCATTCCTTAGGACAGCTGTCAAATCAACAGGGCGAACCTGCCCAGTAAGCAGTTACAAGGCGTTGGAGCACATTTCAGTCTGCCTTCAAGATAGTTCTATTGAATTGAATCAATTCAATACTTAGATAAAGTAAGAAATTTACTTTTTTTAGGCTGAGAATTCCATTGTTTTACGTTTACTTCAGTAAAACAAAATCTAAAGGTCATATTTGAAGACATTATGACATTGACATTTTTGTAAGATTTTCAATTGATGAATTAATCAAATCTCAATTACTTACTTAAGGTAAAGTTTGACTTAAGTATGGAATTGAATACCGGCCAAGTGCGCCTTTCGCCACTTCATACAATGATGCAAAAGTCTTGGCATTACTTTTGTGAAGAGGTGCATGGATTTGAACATCTGTCAACTTGGTCATGTTCATCGAGTACAAGCATTCTCTCTTCTATGAAAGCATTCAACTATGCTTTTCCATGTTCCTTTGCATGGAGTAAAGACTTTTGGATATCCTCTGTTGCTAAGTCTGTTTTCACCATATTTTGCAAGGAGCCAGGTGAAACAGAGGCAAACATGCATTTGAATCCCTTGAACGCAGTTACCGATGCCATTTCATCATCGTTGTCCCGCTTTTGCCTTGCTTTAGTAGCTTCATTGTGAAATGTATTACTGCCAGGATGGTGGTTGTACATGTCATACGTTTCAGCCGCTATATGCTTGTCTTCAAATTGAAGTAGAGAGCCCATCTGCTGGTGATGTCTTTGTGATGCCAATTATTCCACCAGCTTTCTTTTCAATACCATTTATCCACTCCATTGCTTGGTCCGGGTCTACTAGGTTGAACTTTTGGAGGGAACGTTTGACAACAAAGTTGCCTTCTTGAAACTCTGACAACACTGGTTGTGGAAGCTGCTGCATCTCAGCTACGTACACGGGACCCCATATGGGATAGTTTAGGTGGTCATACGGTATGAAGTAGGGCAATATCGATGTGAAGGAATGCAGATGGAGTTCCCAGATGCCTTCACACTGTGCTCGTGTGAATTGGAGTAGTACCGATACCATTTCCATGTAGTTCCACTAGAAGATAAAGTTCGCATCATCAGCTTTACTCCTAGTGAAGTCAGTAAGCAGTTTATGAAACCGCTCTTGTTTCAGACAAACTATCAGTTCCGCGATCCTTTCAGGGTTGGCAGACAATTGGTCATGGTATGTGCTGTCTGATTCTGCTGCAAAAGAGAGCAACTCTGGCAGCAATAGCTTCCAGTGAGCAAGAGCTTGCAATGCAAGCTTGTGTGCTCTAAAAAGCCTCATTGTAGGCCTTTCCTGACAAGATTAGCTGCACAACATTCTCTTTTAGCAGGCCACACTCCAGCCACACGTCAGCTAAACCAGATCATGCCATGTGATGCCAAGTTCATTGATGTATGAAGTCCACCAAGGCGAGGGATCAATTTCCTCTTGTATTCTTTTACAGACCACTTCAGTTACATGAGTTTGCAGAATAGAGCTTGGTCCACTGTGATGATTGTGTACCTCTTCACAACTGTGTTGAGTGAATCAAAGTCATGGGCCGGGGCAAGAACCAAGGGCATAATATATCCTACGATTGTGCACTCTGGTTCCTCTGATGAAACCGACCGATTGAAAACTACCCAAGAAGGTTTTGATTCAGAATCTCGATGCAAGAAGAGGGACAATATCCATCCCCTTGGCTTTTTTTTTCACACTGTCAATATCTACTGCAGGCTCTGTGAACCAGTTCCTGTCGACAGGAGTGTTGATTTCTGCTTCACTCGTTGAAGGATTGATGTTGACAGGATGCAGGAATTGAAGAGCATCTGGTACTTTCAAAGTGTGGTTGATCGATGGTTGTAGCATTGGGAGTTCTGCATCAGGTGTGTTACCTCTATAATTGCCAGACTAGCATTTGTGTTGCATGGAAAGTATTTTTTTCATCAAGACTGGCGTCAAGGTTGTCAATGTTGTCAGCAGTGAAGTGCACGAATTTGTTTGGCACCAGGTTTGTTGGAATGATTGCATCTAATGCTTTGTCCATTTTATGCAGGGCGCTCTCAGCTATAGGGACCTAAGGGACGTGTCTACTTGCAGGACCTGCTCATAACTTAAGCAGTGCCCTGCCTTCTGAAACAACTCCATTGGGTGAATAAACTATAAACTTGGTTCCCTAGATCAAAGTACGTTATAAAAAGTGCACTAAAAGGGGTTGCATATTTTGAGTACTAATTACATTCTATATTTGATATATTACTTGATTTTGAAAACATGGTTGCGGAATAATTTGATTTGTTTTAATAGCCTGCGTGGTTGCAGAGTTATAACAAAAACAGTGTATTATGCCAAACAGTGTCAATATAGTGGCCATTTTGTTTATGCAAATTAGGATATCACAATCGAGTGTAATACACTAAAAGTGGAAATATATCAATTCTACAATTTTAATCTAAAAGGGTACACTGCTGCGATGCAGCTTGTTTTTTTGTTATAATACGTTACAGAAAATATATCTCTTTTTGACTTTATATCTAAAATGGCGGCCACTAATTTGCATTTTTTCCAGCATCATATACCATTAAATACGTTGAAAATGTTTTAATCATGTTCCTTGCAAGAAAAAAACATAGATATGGACATATCATTTGTTAGAAAAGCTTGTCAAGTAGCGAAGTTATTCACGAAACTAGATTACAGTATGTCAGTGAGTGTTAATTTGGCGGCCATTTTGTTTATGCAAATTAGGTGGTCAAAACCTCAAATTTTTGCTTGGTAACTGGGCTAATCGTATTCAGCATACTCAACTACAAGACCGATTCCCAACTTTTCTAAAAGGGTACACTGCTGCTGTGCACCTTGGTTTCGAGGTATAATAAATTACAGAAAATATATCTCTTTTAAAATTTTATACAAAATGGCGGCCACTAATTTGCATATTTTCAAACACTTTATACCATTAAATATGTTGAAAATGTTTTAATCATGTTCCTTGCAAGAAATAACATAGATATGGACATTTCATTTGGTAGAATAGCTTGTCTAGTACGAAGTTATTCACAAAACTAGATTATATTATGTCAGTGAGTGTTAATTTGGCGGCCATTTTGTTTATGCAAATTAGGTGGTCAAAACTTCAAAATTTCGCTTGGGAACAGGGCTAATCGGATTCAGCATACTCAGATTATGTTAATAAGACCTGTTCCCAACTTTTACTAAAAAATGCTTCTAGGGCCTTATAGAGAGCTCTTTTTCAGAAATCCGTCTAGACATATCTGGTACTGGACAGAGGTCGACGGCAGACCATGATATTCCGGGTTCAAATCCTGGTCCAGGAAAGGTTTTTTTTTCTTCTTTTATAAACAAATGTTGTTATCAATATCACTTGATAAATTATAAGTATCATGTAATGATAAAAGCTTGTTTTCTTTACATCTTTGTTTTCTTTTGTTTCATTCATTTTTTTTTCTCCAGATTTATTGAACTTAACCCAACTAACAATTGGACGTTTTCTGAACGTTCTAAACAGGTTCAAAGTTGGTTATTTGGACGTTCTGTGAAAACGTTTTTAAAACGTTTATTTGTGGAAGGTTGAAAACGTTTTTAGAACGTTCCAAATGGACGTTTTTAGAACGTTGTTTAAACGTTAGAAAAACCAATACAAAACCTTTCATGTATTTGCTTTTAAGTGCAAGGACCAGCAGAACGTTTTAAGAACGTTCTGTAAACGTTCATTAAAGACGAAGACCTATGGAACCTAATAAATACGTTTTAAGAACGTTATGTAAACGTTCATTAAAGACGAAGACCTATGGAACCTAATAAAAACGTTTTGTAAACGTTCTGTAAACGTTTTGTGTTTGCTGGGATGCTCATATTATTTCTGATTTCCTATATGAATTTATTTAAGCACTATTTCCACAGTGTAATGTCAAGAATTGCAGTTACATCAATCATACAATTGCACTGAAAGGTTGTTTGTTTTTCACAATTTGTATTCAACAATGTTAATTAAATTCATGTATTTGAATTTTGACAGTTTTGCTCTGTTTTTCAATTGGCTCACCTGACAATAAAGAGTTTGCTGATATTATCTCTGATTTCCTGTATGAATTAATTTGTGTGTTAAGCACTGTTTCCACAGTGTAAATCGAGTCACCTCACTGTAACTGTTTGTTTATACCAACGAACGTTGAGGGCGGTACACACGAGACCGTGTTGCCTTCAGGAAGGACAACTCGTATTTTGTTATACACGCAGGCTATGGGAAATCGCGAATTATTTTTTGTGACCATCTCGTATTTATACAGGGTGGCCCAGAAATAACGGAACGGGGCACTTCCCAAAATAAAGCAACGAAATGAACATGTCCATTGGATAGGGTGTCCTTTCCAATGAACAACGATACCAAGAAAAGTAATTTTGGACGTGTAGTTTTTGTTTTAGGGCGCTGTGAGTGGGACCATGTCAGGTTCCTATTTTTGTCAATTTTCACCAAGTCAGTGTCTGATAAATGAGACTTACTGCCCGCCATACTATTCACCAATTATGTCCATTCTTTCGGCACCGCTCGGAACACAGCTGAATGCACACTAACAATGGCGCGCGGAATACTCGCGTGTTCAAAGGTATGTAGGGCAATCAGTCTCATTTATCAGGCACTGACTTGGTAAAAATTGACAAAAATAGGAACCTGACATGGTCTCACTCAAAGCGCCCTAAAACAAAAACTACACGTCCAAAATTACTTTTCTTGGTATCGTTGTTCATTGGAAAGGACACCCTATCCGATGGACATGTTCATTTTGTTACTTTATTTTGGGAAGTGCTCCGTTCCGTTATTTCTGGGCCACCCTGTATTGTATTTCTGTGGTGACCATTTCGAAGGGCGCCCGGCCCGGTTGACAGTAACGTTTTTCGGTAGATTGTAGATTTGATAAATAGACCAGAAGTCCGATTTTGTACAGATTGACACTAAATATATAATTTTGTTTGACATTTCATGAATATGGGAATTTTTTACAAAATCGCTCATTCCAATCATAGTCTTATTAAAATAAACCGCATCGGCATTTTCATGATATCTAACAATTTTTGTCGGCAAAACTGTGTGTACAAAAACCGTTTGTGAGTGAGGATGACGTATCGAGATATTAAGCAGACGACAAAAACGAGCATTCTTCAAAATGCCGGAATTGTATTTGTATGCTATTTATTCCTGTCTTAGACTTAGGATAATTAACTGACGTTAGCGTATACCATCATTTAAACTAGAACTGGACTCTGTGGCGACTCTGCCGATTAAGCACATTAATGTGCTTTATTTAAAACAAATTTGCGACTTACTCTTGCCCATTGGCATTGACATTGTATACGTACGATAGTGACCGGCAAGTGACTTCGCGATACGGTGTCTGAGAATGAGCTACGCCGGTCGGGTCGGCGGCAGGCGAGGCTAGTCTGCCGCTCATTCACCGGGCTTCTGCTCCGGCTCTGACTCGACGCTAGCTCATCTTCATATGCAGTCAGTCTCGGTCCCGCGTCTCGGTCTTTATACGAAAGCGGTGGTTTTATTGTTACCTTATAATAATGTATGGCCTACTTTGTATCATTATTGAAGGAGATCCAGTTTATCAATTCCAACCCAAATCATGTAACTTAGTCTTGTTCTTGGAGATTTCACCTCAATCTTTGAGTCTAGTATTGACTATTGGACCTTTTTACTCGCTTGAATTTGATACCTGTTTTTGTTGGTCAAGTTAGAAAAAGAAATGTCTAGCTTAGCCGTAGCCTAGGCAGGCTAGGGTAGGCCCTATTTAGATAGGTCTTAGCCTTAAGCCCTTATTTGGGGTAATAGTACGTTTGACCAGGTTTAATTACATTTAAATTAGATCTGTTTTGCAAAACAAAAAGAAAAGTCAATTCAAATCATGTGCAAATTGCATTTTTTTTTTGTAGGGGGGGGGGGTGGGGGGGGGTGGGGGGGGGGGGGGGGGGGTAAAAGACTATCCAACCCCAAAGGCATGTACAAAGTTGCCTGCATCAACAAGTATGATCATGAGTGGGGAGAAATTAGCCAAAATAAACATGGTGTCCATTCTTTAGGAGTGTAGGCTTACTTATTTGAACCCCTTTATTATCTTTCATTGAATATGTGGTCATGATTGCATTGTAGATGTAAAGGGGGTTTAATGCCTAAAATAGATAGAATTATTTTGTAAATCTTTACTCAAGGAACTCAACAAGAAAAAAAGGAAGCTAGGCAGCGTAAAAGGAAACTGGCATAATACTTCCATTTTGTTTCTCATTTAGGTAAAGGATGGGGGTGGTCCAGAATCCAGCCTTTAATATTCCAGTGAATAGAGGTCGATGTCTTATTCCTCTTCCAATAAAGTGCAGCTTCAGGCTTGAAGACTATGCACCATTTATCAAAACAAGATAATTTACATCAATTTCTTTAATCACCATCAATCATAGCCACCTTTCAACTAATCATTTAACAGGAGGGGGTCAAAATAGTAAAACATACATGTTTTGCAATGATTTGACAAAAATATCCTGACCTGAAGGGGAAAATATAAGACTATCATGCCACACTTCATACACCCTGTTAATTAAGAGGAGCTCTCCATTCAGGAATTCCACCATGACACTCAACATCATCCACTAACCATTATCACCACAATCAGTGTGCCAACAAAATAACAAATATCTCTCATTTAGCTTCAATTTAAAAATAAGAAATAAACATTAGATACCAAAGTAATAAGATTTGTTCTTGAATTATGATATTTCATAGATTATTTTGTTTGCAATATTGAAAGTTGTAGATGGATGCAAGCAAAAAATACAAGTAAACCATTTATTGATAAAAATGTGGCTTTTGCATGAATCTATTTATCTACACACCGAGACCAAGTTTGTAATATATTATAATTTGACTGTAAATCAAATGAATGAGTGAGAGTTGAATATATTTAAACATGATGTCCTCTTTTTGAAAGACAAAGCAAATGGTTGAGACTTGAGAGATAATTATAATATGAAGGAAAAAAAATGTTTTTAAAGCTAGCCTGAGAAGGGGCTTGGAAATGTAATCTCTGCATGCATGTTGAGGTAAATTGAAGGCTGGTCGTCTAAACCACCAATAATTACACATCGCACCATTCGTTTCAGTTAAGAATGCATTCTTTCATGCATCGTTTATTGTTTATTGAACTCATTGGGAGAGTATATGAAAATCAGCTTGTATGTACACACTGGTTATTTACACTCTGGTTGTATACATAAAGTGCATGCCTAAAGCTATGCATGCACCCCATGCACATCACATGTACAATGCAATTGCAGTCTACATAATTTATGTTGTTTACAAGTACAACAACAGGTCACTGTTTGACCTACATTCAGTTAGGCAAATCTAGAATTGTCTAGACTGCAACTAGTCTGGGTTTTCCTACGAAAATACACCGCGCTGGTGGACTGTACCAAACGGAAGAAAAAGACCCTAATAATATACTAGGACCTACAGAAAATACCTGGGAACATTTTTAAAATTCAGATCTTGAAATAACAAAAGGTTGTAACAGTCATTTCATCAGTCTAACTAAGATCTTTTACCAATCTGTAAAGTGAAACCTTGTTATAACGAGCATGATGGACTGATGGTTCTCAGATAGCCTTGGGTTTAAAGCAATTACCTCACTATATCATTATCAGGTAACTTATGTGATAACAGGTCTCCTTATAAAGAGGTTCCACTATAATAATGATCAATTTTCACAAACAAAATATTACATCTATTCAGGTTTGCCTACAATGAAAGTGATTCAATCAATTTTGTTATGGGGCGATTTTATCATTTTTCTTTTAACTTGACCATGAGGAAAATGGAAATCTATAATATAGATTCAGAATAGAAAATAAATGAGCCTGAAGGTTAGACAATTAGATTATGGAAATATCATTTTTCTTGCATCATTTTAATTCTGTATCACTGCAAATGATTTCACCAACTAAAATGACTAGAGACGTCAACTTTTGCAAGGTCATGCTCTATAAGTCTCTAACCTCTGAGCTACATGGCACTCCTTCAAAGATTCTTCCTCAATGCACATACTAGATGGGTTCAGGAAAGTACCACTATGAGATGCATTCTAGCTCAGTGCGGGTTAGAACACAGTAAAGCAATTGACAGGTCTTAGGTAGAATCATAAGCCTATTTCCTTTGCTCACTTTCATTCAATTAATTTATTTCTGATCAGTTCCCATATGTTTGGATTTAAAAGAATTAGGAATGCCTAATTTTGTTACAGTGGAACCTTTTTATACCAAACTTCATTATATAACGAGGTACCTGATATAGCATGGCTTGTCCATTGCTTGTGAACACTACCAAGTAACATCCATGGTGATCTGTCATGCTCCTATAGTCCGAAGATCTGTAATTAAAGAATGCAACACACACAGAGAAAGAATGTTAGACTATAGATAGCAATTGCACTTTCAGCCCATTTATTGATTTTGGTATAACATATTCTCGAGTCCATGGAAAACAGAGTAGAGTATTTTTAGGGAACAGTCATGAATGAGTTAATATTAATAAAACTGTATCTTGACCTCAAAAAGCATGTAGAGTAATAAAAGTTATCAACAAAAATTACCAAAACATGCAAATAAATTGAATAAGAAGGTGACAAATGATATTGAACACAATGAAGAAATTTGTTTGAATTATTTATATAGCTTAAAGTTTAATCATTCATTGCCACAAACCAATAAATAAATTCACTGAGAAGTTGATCTCCGAGATAGTTAGGATGTATAATACCAATAAATAATGAATTCAAAATATGAAAAGAAAAACTTGAATGGCCTTAATTATTCCTCTTATCCAAATTAATACTTAATTATAAATAACGGGGAAAAAGCTAACCTATGAAGAAAAAAAAAAGAATCCTGCACAAAAAATGAGTGGGATGATTAAATTATAGTAGAAAGAATACCTGTGCCTGTGGATAGCTGACTAGCTGTGCATAGCGAGTAAAGAACCGGCAGATAAGTAATCCTGAAGTACCACTGTAACACCAGCCTATCATCAGTCACCAGTCCTTGTTGAACCACATCCTCAACATATTGCTATGAGATGACAAAAATATAACATTCATAAGAAAAAATATTCACTTAATTTCACTAACATGTTCTTGATGTGGAATGAAAATACTAGACCAAAATAGTGAAAAAAAAATACATCTGTTCAGAGAGTGCAAATTAGTAATTAGCTCCTGAAAACAGTGAAATGACAAACGTGCTCCTGTAAAGTCTGTTAAAAAATGCAAAATTGATTGATTGACTTTAGGGTTTAAACTGATGATTAGGTACATTTACTTTTCAGTCAAGAGCCAGTTAAGTAAACGTAAACAAAAACAATCCTTGAAAAGAAGTTTTTTTATTACTTTAATAGACATTTCTTGGTCCATCATTTTGTATTGTCATCAATGATTTAGAATGGGCTACAAACGATACATCCTAAACGTGCAATCAGAGTAAGGGGTTGAACAAAAACATCAGATAAAAATGTGAATTAATGCTTTCCAGTCTGGGGCTGGCATGTGTTTGCAGGACAAATTGAATGTCAGTGCAATGGCTGGAAGAAAACAATAAGCCAGGCCTAGGGCAGTCTCTCACTCTCGGAATCTTTCTTGTTTTTAATTTAAATTTAAAAATTTATTATTAACCAGGGCCAGGCAGGAGTCGGGACCGCAATACAAATCAATGATTAATAAAATCATTGAAAGATGCTAGGACAAGTCAACTGATCTCTCTAAATCTAATGTGATTAAACATTACCGGTTCTTGGATTATCTAAGGTAGATGGCAAACCATCGTTTTAAGGCCGAGTATAGTCCAGATTGTCGAGACGGCCAGAGAAGCCGAGTATGAGAGAGGGACACCTTAGGTTAGCCTAGCTTCGCCTGCCGACAAGACCGGCGTGGCTCACTTCTAGTTCTAGTCCACCGGCACCGGCAAGCCAAAGGCAAAGCCAGTGAAGTTACCGACTTTTACTTTTAGAAGTTCAGCACTTGCAGTTGCATGTCTTTGTTTGTTGCCATCCATTATTCAGTCTTAGAGTTAGATCGATCGACAAAATGAATCGTTTTTATTGCCTATTTTACTGGTTATTTTAGTAATAGAATGGCCGACAGTAAGAGACTGAAATTAAATGTTAATAAAAGATGCCACAAAAACAAAAGATTTGTCGATCTATTCCAGCCGCGCCCCGCCCTCAGGCTCAGTCAGACGGGGCTCAGTCTCAGACCAGTTCCACTTCCAAATATTTCTTTCAAATTAATAGGCCTAATCATGAAAATGAACTCACAAACTTGTTTCAGATATTATTTCAATCAAATTGTCGACATGATGACAAGTAGACACAATCTATAAGTATAACATAATAAGGTATTACAGCATTTTAAAATAAAATCGACTTACTATTTTGGGAAAGTTGGATTCCGCCGTTCAACAGCTGTACGTTGTCGTCTGCTATTTTAAAAGGCTCAGTCACTATTGTGATTTGTACACACAGTTGAATTTGAAATGCCAAATATGTGTAATAACTTAGGAATGCCGGTGTAACTTCTTTTATTAAAAAATTAATTTGAAAGACCAATTTTGGTTACATTTCACATATCTGATGAAATGTCCAGACAAAATTATATGTTCAGTGTCAATCTGTACAAAATCGGACTTCTGGTTGGTGTATCAAATCTACAATCTACGGAAAACGTTACTGTCAACTGGGGCGCCCTTCAAGTGGTCACAAAAAATAATACGAGTTGACCTTCCTCGAGCGAGGCAACACGCAAGCAGAGCGCGTTAATCAACGCGCGCTCTGCACGCAAGTGTTATACGCCCTCAACGCGTATATGTGCACGCTGGAAAACCTATGGGCGCTGCCCATAGAAGTATGAATAAACAAACCAACCCGTTTATAACTAGAAGGCTCGATCACTTAACGCGCGCAAGTCACGTGTCCCATAGACTTTGTACATGGGCAACATGGCGGAGTGAACCGATTTTTGAAGCTCCCGTAGCCCACTTCTCTACGTCATCGCGTAGTGACCTAGAAATACTGGACCAATCATCATGCCATATGCAGTGCGTAGACTATCGCGCCTATTTTCCTGCGCACTCTCCTAGATTTCATCACGCTTATGAGAACAATGGGATCCATGGGGACGTATGCATATGAACTTGTTTTATTGACCTCGATCCCGTGACGACGCGTTTGAACTACTCTGTGATTGGTTAACTGTAGTTCCCAAGTAGCCCATAATCAAAGACTGTAGAATTACAAGACAGCTCACTGGCGGTCGCGCAGCGATGTCCCTTCAAACAGAATGAAGATTTAAATCGAGCTTAAGCCTAGAGCTTAGTAGCCATATGAAATTTATTATATCACTGTATTTGTGTCATTTTTATTAATAAAAAAACATTTTAAAATTATAGACGATTGCTTTTTTTGGAAATTCAGTTCCATTCTTTAGTAAGAATTTAAAAGAAAATAAGGATCAAACTGTACTTACAAATACTCGGCAAATCAGGCTAGCATGAAGATTGAGCAACAGCTTAAGTGTCGACCTTAGTAACCTATAGGAATATGTTTTTATGTAGAATTAATATTATCCTCATGATAAGAAAAATATTTAAAAATTATAGTCGATAGCGATTTTATAATTGAAATCAAAGCTGTGAGAAACATATTTTTTAAATTTAAAGATTTGTTACCGTGTAGAGAAAAATGGCAATGGCTACTCGCGTGTTATAATGTTAATGCGCGCTCAGTCCGCGCACTGTCTTTATTTAATTCTTTATAATTGTACGCGCAAATTGTGCGCAAAGCAAATTTCACGCGCGATATGCAAATTTAGGGTCGTCAAACTTTATCACGTCATCTTGAAGTTATTTTTAGTCAGGCGAAGTAAACATTGTTATTGTGACGTCATAATGAAAAGCCTGCGTATCAAAGTGCGTGTTAATTTTGTACATCGCGCTCTGCCCATTCACGTTGTACAGGATAATTGTCCAGTGGTCGGTCTTTCCATTAAGCGTCTTTGCCATAATGCAACCAGTTGTGGGCTCTTCCGGTGAGCAAAAATCGCTGCACTCATGGCAGCAGTGACACCCCCCTGGCGCTGCCATGTACGGTACGCGACCACTGACCTCTACTAAGTAGAGGTCAGTGTATACGCGACCGGCCTTTCCCGTAACATTTTTCTTGATTTTTCTGTCGAGTTGTCTTATTGGCTTACTGAGACATCTCTCTGATTCTTTATCCAATCAGAATAGTTATAAGATGTTTTAACAAAAACGGCTACGATCAGCTGATCGTCAGCTTTCAAATGATATACAAATCAATGGACAAATTTTTGTTTTCAAGACTTTAGTAGGCCGCGAAGATTGGGTGAAAATGCAAGTAAAAAGAGCCAAATTTCAAGGTTATTTTCAAATTTAAATATTCAAATTTCTAGAGTTTTTACATAAATTAGGTTTTCATGGAAGTAATGTTCTTTGTTTATATTTTCATCATCATATTGACAGTTGCAACTCTTAAATGTCAGTTTTTAAGCTACAACTTTCTGAAGTTAGGAGAAAAATATCAAATTTTCGAAAAATTCGGACAGCCGCATTTTTATTGCACTTTATATCGACCGTGGAAGGAAATACGGACATACACGATGTGTTTTAGGAAAATTAGATATGTATTTATAAATAATTCACAAACAACTTGTCGTTATTTTGTTTTATTTTCTAGATATAAAATTAACAATTCACTCTAAAAGCAGCTGAAGCAACATTCGTGCGCGACTCCATTGGGAGTTTCGCCATGTCTAGCGGCGTGGATATCCTTCGCCATTGCATGTTACGCAAATTCCAGCATGAATCTAAACCAATGAGTGCGCGGAACTCACTCACGCCGTCACAGCGTTATGAGCAACAAACTCGGTAATTTATTTATTATCTGATTATGAAATTACATTTAAACTAGTGAAATCGATGTCAGATTTACTATTTAATTCAGGTAAGATGTTTTATCTAATTTATTTCATTTTAAAAGCTGTTATTTCGTGTTACAGTATTCGAAAAGTTCGACGGTAAATCAATGACGAGGGGCAAAGCACGTGAAATTATTCAGACCGCCGTAAGCAGCTGGATAGCGATGCCGACGCGCTCGGGTATGGTCTTACGCGCAGAACCGTATGATTTGTTGTTCATGAGATTTACGGCTAACAATTTTTCTGAGGAATTTAGCTAAAAACTGACTATTTAAGAGTTGTAACACCCATCAATGAAATCAAGAACAGGTCCCAAATATTACATTTATGACACTCGCTTTGTCGGGAAAACTCTAGTTTTTTCAATATTTCGTCTTAAAAATAGGCTTTTAATTCATCCGTGAAAGCCTTTTTGTCATATTTAACCCCTTTTTAAATGTCTTATATAAATGTGAATATTCAGTTAAATTGAATACAAACATAT
The DNA here is from genome assembly GCA_037951105.1 of Echinarachnius parma. Lineage (NCBI taxonomy): Eukaryota > Metazoa > Echinodermata > Echinoidea > Clypeasteroida > Echinarachniidae > Echinarachnius > Echinarachnius parma. Next base: position 34,909 of record JBAMJV010009020.1, on the reverse strand, counting down.
CGATAAGAAAGAGTAGGATAAGAAGTTTGTTGTAAAATGATCCATATTTCTTCCACAATGCTGAATTTCTAAATAAAAGAGAAATTATGAAAGCTAGATTGAATTCCGAGTTCAAATTGACGCAACGTTAAGCGGTACGATTGCTCGCAGAGTTTACACTAGATCATTGCACGCGCAACGCCGGAAATGCGCGACGCTGATTGGTGCCAGCAAACACTGTTGTGTCATTGGGGTACGGTATCATGGCCGGCAGCGCGCGAGCATAGAACTTCCATACAACGTGCACATACGTGAACGTTCGTTGATTTATACCAACGAACGTTGAGGGCGGTAAACACGAGACCGTGTTGCCAAGGTCAACTCGTATATTGTTATACACGCAGTCTATGAGAAATCGCGAATTATTTTTTGTGACCATTTCGAAGGGCGCCCCATGCAGTTGACAGTAACGTTTTTCGGTAGATTGTAGATTTGATAAATAGATCAGAAGTCCGATTTTGTACAGATTGACACTAAATATATAATTTTGTTTGACATTTCATGTATATGGGAATTTTTTACAAAATCGCTCATTCCAATCATATAGTCTTATTAAAATAAACCGCATCGGCATTTTCATGATGATAACAATTTTTGTCGGCAAAACTGTGTGTACAAAAACCGTTTGTGAGTGAGGATGACGTATCGAGATATTAAGCAGACGACAAAAACGAGCACTCTTCAAAATGCCGGAATTGTATTTGTATGCTATTTATTCCTGTCTTAGACGTCTTAGGATAATTAACTGACGTTAACGTATACCATCATTTAAACTAGAACTAGACTCTGTGGCGACTCTGCCGATTAAGCACATTAATGTGCTTTATTTAAAACAAATTTGCGACTTACTCTTGCCCATTGGCATTGACATTGTATACGTACGATAGTGACCGGCAAGTGACTTCGCGATACGGTGTCTGAGAATGAGCTACGCCGGTCGGGTCGGCGGCAGGCGAGGCTAGTCTGCCGCTCATTCACCGGGCTTCTGCTCCGGCTCTGACTACTAGCTCATCTTCATGCAGTCGTCTCGGTCCCGCGTCTCGGTCTTTATACGAAAGCGGTATAAGTTTTATTTGTACCTTATATAATGTATGGCCTACTTTGTATCATTATTGAAGGAGATCCAGTTTATCAATTCCAACCCAAATCATGTAACTTAGTCTTGTTCTTGGAGATTTCACCTCAATCTTTGAGTCTTGTAAATTGGACCTTTTTACTCGCTTGAATTTGATACCTGTTTTTGTTGGTCAAGTTAAAAAAAGAAATGTCTAGCTTAGACGTAGCCTAGGCAGGCTAGCTAGGGTAGGCCCTATTTAGATAGGTCTTAGGCTTAGCCTTAAGCCCTTATTTGGGGTAATAGTACGTTTGACCAGGTTTAATTACATTTAAATTAGATCTGGTTTGCAAAACAAAAAGAAAAGTCAATTCAAATCATGTGCAAATTGCTTTTTTTTTTGTAGGGGGGGGGGGGGGGGGGGTAAAAGACTATCCAACCCCAAAGGCATGTACACAGTTGCCTGCATCAACCAGTATGATCATGAGTGGGGAGAAATGAGCCAAAATAAATATGGTGTCCATTCTTTGAGTGTAGGCTTACTTATTTGAACCCCTTTATTATCTTTCGTTGAATATGTGGTCATGATTGCATTGTAGATGTAAAGGGGGTTTGCCTAAAATAGATAGAATTATTTTGTAAATCTTTACTCCAGGAACTCAACAACAAAAAAAGGAAGCTAGGCAGCGTAAAAGGAAAATGGCATAATACTTCCATTTTGTTTCTCATTTGGGTAAAGGATGGGGGTGGTCCAGAATCAAGCCTTTAATATTCCAGTGAATAGATGTCGATGTCTTATTCCTCTTCCAATAAAGTGCAGCTTCAGGCTTGAAGACTATGCACCATTTATCAAAACAAAATAATTTACATCAATTTCTTTAATCACCATCAATCATAGCCACCTTTCAACTAATCATTTAACAGGAGGGGGTCAAAATAGTAAAACATACATGTTTTGCAATGATTTGACAAAAATATCCTGACCTGAAGGGGAAAATAAGACTATCATGCCACACTTCATACACCCTGTTAGTTAAGAGGAGCTCTCCAATCAGGAATTCCACCATGACACTTAACATCATCCACTAACCATTATCACCACAATCAGTGTGCCAACAAAATAACAAATATCTCTCATTTAGCTTCAATTTAAAAATAAGAAATAAACATTAGATACCAAAGTAATAAGATTTGTTCTTGAATTATGATATTTCATAGATTATTTTGTTTGCAATATTGAAAGTTGTAGATGGATGCAAGCAAAAAATGCAAGTAAACCATTCATTGATAAAAATGTGGCTTTTGCATGAATCTATTTATCTACACACCGAGACCAAGTTTGTACTTAACTAGTTTGTAGTTTTGTTAATACATTATAATTTGACTGTAAATCAAATGAATGAGTGAGAGTTGAATAGATTTAAACATGATGTCCTCTTTTTGAAAGACAAAGCAAATGGTTGAGACTTGAGAGATAATTATAATATGAAGGAAAAAAATGTTTTTAAAGCTAGCCTGAGAAGGGGCTTGGAAATGTAATATCTGCATGCATGTTGAGGTAAATTGAAGGCTGGTCGTCTAAACCACCAATAATTACACATCGCACCATTCGTTTCAGTTAAGAATGCATTCTTTCATGCATCGTTTATTGAACTCATTGGGAGAGTATATGAAAATCAGCTTGTATGTACACACTGGTTATACACTCTGGTTGTATGCAGAAAGTGCATGCCTAAAGCTATGCATGCACCCCATGCACATCACATGTACAATGCAATTGCAGTCTACATAATTGATGTTGTTTACAAGTACAACAACAGGTCACTGTTTGACCTACATTCAGTTAGGCAAATCTAGAATTGTCTAGACTGCAACTAGTCTGGGTTTTCCTACGAAAATACACCGCGCTGGTGGACTGTACCAAAACGGAAGAAAAAGACCCTAATAATATACTAAAGAAAATACCTGGGAAAATTTTTAAAATTCAGATCTTGAAATAACAAAAGGTTGTAACAGCCATTTCATCAGTCTAACTAAGCTCTTTTACCAATCTGTAAATGAAGTGAAACCTTGTTATAACGAGCATGATGGTTCTCAGATAGCCTTGGGTTTAAAGCAATTACCTCACTATATCATTATCAGGTAACTTATGTGATAACAGGTCTCCTTATAAAGAGGTTCCACTATAATAATGATCAATTTTCACAAACAAAATATTACATCTATTCAGGTTTGCCTACAATGAAAGTGATTCAATCAATTTTGTTATGGGGCGATTTTATCATTTTTCTTTTAACTTGACCATGAGGAAAATGGAAATCTATAATATAGATTCAGAATAGAAAAGAAATGAGCCTGAGGGTTAGACAATTAGATTATGGAAATATCATTTTTCTTGCATCATTTTAATTCTGTATCACTGCAAATGATTTCACCAACTAAAATGACTAGAGACGTCAACTTTTGCAAGGTCATGCTCTATAAGTCTCTAACCTCTGAGCTACATGGCACTCCTTCAAAGATTCTTCCTCAATGCACATACTAATCTATGGGTTCAGGAAAGTACCACTATGAGATGCATTCTAGCTCAGTGCGGGTTAGAACACAGTAAAGCAATTGACAGGTCTTAGGTAGAATCATAAGCCTATTTTCTTTGCTCACTTTCATTAAATTAATTTATTTCTGATCAGTTCCCATATGTTTGGATTTAAAAGAATTAGGAATGCCTAATTTTGTTACAGTGGAACCTTTTTATACCAAACTTCATTATATAACGAGGTACCTGATATAGCATGGCTTGTCCATTGCTTGTGAACACTACCAAGTAACATCCATGGTGATCTGTCATGCTCCTATAGTCCGAAGATCTGTAATTAAAGAATGCAAACACACACAGAGAAAGAATGTTAGACTATAGATAGCAATTGCACTTTCAGCCCATTTATTGATTTTGGTATAACATATTCTCGAGTCCATGGAAAACAGAGTAGAGTATTTTTATGGAACAGTCATGAATGAGTTAATATTAATAAAACTTTATCTTGACCTCAAAAAGCATGTAGAGTAATAAAAGTTATCAACAAAAATTACCAAAACATGCAAATAAATTGAATAAGAAGGTGACAAATGATATTGAACACAATGAAGAAATTTGTTTGAATTATTTATTTAGCTTAAAGTTCATTCATTGCCACAAACCAATAAATAAATTCACTGAGAAGTCGATCTCCGAGATAGTTAGGATGTATAATACCAATAAATAATGAATTCAAAATATGAAAAGAAAAACTTGAATGGCCTTAATTATTCCTCTTATCCAAATTAATACTTAATTATAAATAACGGGGAAAAAGCTAACCTATGAAGAAAAAAAAAAGAATCCTGCACAAAAAATGAGTGGGATGATTAAATTATAGTAGAAAGAATACCTGTGCCTGTGGATAGCTGACTAGCTGTGCATAGCGAGTAAAGAACCGGCAGATAAGTAATCCTGAAGTACCACTGTAACACCAGCCTATCATCAGTCACCAGTCCTTGTTGAACCACATCCTTAAAATATTGCTATGAGATGAAAAAAATATAACATTCATAAGAAAAAATATTCACTTAATTTCACTAACATGTTCTTGATGTGGAATGAAAATACTAGACCAAAATAGTAAAAAAAAAATACATCTGTTCAGAGAGTGCAAATTAGTAATTAGCTCCTGAAAACAGTGAAATGACAAACGAGCTCCTGTAAAGTCTCAGTTACAAAATGCAAAATTGATTGATTGACTTTAGGGTTTAAACTGATGATTAGGTACTACATTTACTTTTCAGTCAAGAGCCAGTTAAGTAAACGTAAAAAAAAAAATCCTTGAAAAGAAGTTTTGTTATCACTTTAATAGACATTTCTTGGTCCATCATTTTGTATTGTCATCAATGATTTAGAATGGGCTACAAACGATACATCCTAAACGTGCAATCAGAGTAAGGGGTTGAACAAAAACATCAGATAAAAATATGAATTAATGCTTTCCAGTCTGGGGCTGCCATGTGTTTGCAGGACAAATTGAATGTCAGTGCAGTGGCTGGAAGAAAACAATAAGCCAGGCCTAGGGTCAGTCTCTCACTCTCGGAATCTTTCTTGTGTTTAATTTAAATTTAAATAAATTATTATTAACCAGGGCCAGGCAGGAGTCGGGACCGCAATACAAATCAATGATTAATAAATCATTGAAAGATGCTAGGATAAGTCAACTGATCTCTCTAAATCTAATGTGATTAAACATTACCGGTTCTTGGATTATCTAACTAAGGTAGATGGCAAAACCATCGTTTTAAGGCCGAGTATATTAGTCCAGATTGTCGAGACGGCCAAAGAAGCCGAGTGAGTATGAGAGAGGGACACCTTAGCCTAGGCTCTAGCTTCGCCTGCCAACAAGACCGGCGTGGCTCACTTCTAGTTCTAGCCCACCGGCACCGGCAAAGGCAAAGCCGGTGAAGTTACCGACTTTTACTTTTAGAAGTTCAGCACTTGCATGTCTTTGTTGCCATCCATTATTCAGTCTTAGAGTTAGATCGATCGACAAAATGAATCGTTTTTATTGCCTATTTTACTGGTTATTTTAGTAATAGAATGGCCGACAGTAAGAGACTGAAATTAAATGTTAATAAAAGATGCCACAAAAACAAAAGATTTGTCGATCTATTCCAGCCGCGCCCCGGCCCCGCCCTCAGCCTCAGGCTCAGGCTCAGGCTCAGACCAGTTCCACTTCCAAATATTTCTTTCAAATTAATAGGCCTAATGAAAATGAACTCACAAACTTGTTTCAGATATTATTTCAATCAAATTGTCGACATGACACAATCTATAACATAAGGTATTACAGCATTTTAAAATAAAATCGACTTACTATTTTGTGAAAGTTGGATTCCGCCGTTCAACAGCTGTACGTTGTCGTCTGCTATTTTAAAAGGCTCAGTCACTATTTTGATTTGTACACACAGTTGAAATGCCAAATATGTGTAATAACTTAGGAATGCCGGTGTAACTTCTTTTATTAAAAAATTAATTTGAATGACCAATTTTGGTTACATTTCACATATCTGATGAAATGTCCAGACAAAATTATATGTTCAGTGTCAATCTGTACAAAATCGGACTTCTGGTTGGTGTATCAAATCTACAATCTACGGAAAAACGTTACTGTCAACTGGGGCGCCCTTCAAGTGGTCACAAAAAATAATACGAGTTGACCTTCCTCGGGGCAACACGTATATTGTATTTCTGTGCAACACGCAAGTGTATACGCCCTCAACGTTCGTTGATTTATACATTTCACATTTTTCATTTGTTTTCAAATTTAATGTGAAGGCTAGGGATATCCGCAGCTTCTTCTGTAATTAATTATGTATGCATGGCAACGCGTCGTCATGCTCGACAAATTACTGCATGACAAATTAATTGGCGCTTCCATCCTGGCCTAAAACTAAAAGTAATAATATTATAGGCCAGGAAATGAAAGGGAAGGCCTTAGCTTCCTGGCCATAGAAATATGAATAAACAAGCATTTACAAAATATTCCTGGCCTTGCGAATTGCGCGAGCGCTATATATAGCGCGGCTCAGAGGCGTTTTCTGCACATTTTAAGAGGACTAGCCTAGACCACACATACACTCATTGCCATTCACTTACGTGGTATGAACGTAAGGGAACCATGCACTACATCTTCCGAAAATTATCTTAAGTTTGCACAACCAAAGCATGAAAATTATGCTTCACATTCATACTCTAAGAAACATGTTGAATGCATTAACTCACCATTTTACTCCTGATGGCACTTTAATTTGGGAAAATATTGGCAAAAAGGTAGAAATTAGCCCATTTTCGAAGATACATCAACGTATCAAGCCTCTTTCTAGCATGCTTCCTGTGTTATAATGGCGACTCAGTATTTTTCTGGTCCGAGTCAGAGTGCGCTCTCTACGCCACAATTACGTACATGCGAGACAATGCATTGCCTGGCGATGTTAGTTACGTGACGCTGGTCTCTTCGAGTGTTGACCATTCGAGATCGGATGTTGATCTTCCATCAAGACGTTGACTATTAACGCCGTAATTATGTGAAGCCTGTCATCACGCTCTGCTACCAACATACATTCAAGTACGCTTTGTAAAAGACTAGTAAACGAACTTTCATGTTTACATGATATCGATATAGAGCTACCGTACCGCGCGATATGTTATGCCATAGCCAGCCATAGGTGGCGTGTGTACGCGGCCATTTCCTGCCAATTCCCGAAGGAAGCCGGACCCACAACATTTTACCGCTGAAAATGCAGATTTGGTGAGTATAGCAGAACGTATTGTATTCGCATTTATATAATAAAAAATTAAAAAAAAGTGGCACAATACATTCATGTATTGATGGAGTGCAAAAGAAGTGAGAAAGAGAAGGTATGTGAGAGAGAAAAAACGTAAAAGTTACTTCGACCGCGATTAGCACTAGTGTAAGGTAAATGGTTACTGTATGTATATACAGAACCATCTTACAGTGTAGATGTGGCCTAGACTAATTAATATTATAGCTCGGAACCTGACTTTCTCCGCTGCTTAATTATGAGTTCTCTCTTTCTGCATCTCTGACTGCTCTGACTCTTTGGAGCTGAGGAGAGGGGCTCTCTCTTGAATACCAGTTATCACTCAACAAAATTGGTTTGCTTCAATCATTTAATTGTTTTCGAATTATCGCTTAGCCTTAAGTGTAATTTACCCCGAGGCCGAGGGTCTATCGTTGATCCATTTTTTACAACTTTGCTCGATGTCTTGGATGCTTGCACTCTCTCTAGCGCTACTGGAGTACTGACTGGACTCTGAGTCTGACTGAGCTGAGAGTCTGAGAGTGACACTGCAGCAGTGCATGTGTGTGGTTTAACAATCATGACGGAGCTATTGAGAAGAAATCTAGATCGACCAGATCTGGATGATCAAGAGGATACAGTTTCGCATTCAGGAGGAAAATGTAAGTGGCACAATCAGTTTCCTGCCAAATACTTATGTGAGGACTGTCTGGAGAGGGTTTGTCCGAAATGTGTTATACTAGACTTACACAAAGACCGTACATGTAATACTAAATACTGTTTGAGTGGATGCTTCAAGTTCAAACGTGTGTATCGTGACCTTGAAAATCGCCTAAAAGATGTCGATGATATGAAGAGGGCATGTCGGCAAATGTCTGCCAGTGTAGAAGCCAGCGAGCAGGAATTGCTGATCGCCCCTAAGGCTAAGCACCAGAAAGAACGTATAAAGATAAAGAGGCGAAACCTACAGAGACAAATTGACAAGATCAGGACGAGTCTCGACGAAGAGGAAGATAAAATATATGCTCTAAAACATTCATTGAAATCGGTGGATAACGGCATTTCACAGAATGTCGAGAGCCTTACAAAGAGTCAGATAGAGACATACGTTAATTCAAGACTCCCAATGGTGACAACATTTCGCCAACTCCAGAGCAGCGTCCAAGAATTTCATTCTGGCAGGAGCTTTCAATCGGGTACCAGCGTTTTTGAAAGAGGGACATGGGAGACTGAGGAAAGCAGTTCATCATCATTCGCATCAGAAGTGAGTCGTGGCCACAGAAGTTCAAATTCAAGTAGAAGCTACAGCATTGGCAGCAGAAAGACACAAAGGGATAGAAGCAGGAGCAGAGAATCATTGGAGAGGAGGGAATCTTCAACTACTGGTCCAAGACTTCAAGAGAGTTCAAGCGCCCTGTCTACCGCTACCAGCACCAGTACAAGTCGTTCATCCCTTACATCTGGCTCCACCTCCTCGCAATTAGATCTTGCTTTGAATCCCGAGGTATGAACGTATGTTTTACTATTTTGAAGAAAAAATATGGATAAATCTTTTATTTTGGGGTATTTTTGATAATCATGCTTGTTAGTTTTCCGACTCACTTCCAGTGGGACTAACCATGTAAAAAATATAAGTGCGTAATTACTAATACCCGTTTGTTTGGAGACAATAGAACAAATTACTGTAATGAGAGAAGATGAAGCAATGACAAGAAGTACCACCACCCAAAAATAATATTCTTATTAAAGAAAGGTAACAATAACATATTTCGTATTCCATTCCATCAACAAGTTCACAAAAATATGTTTCCAGAAAGAAAAAAATATAATTGGAAACGCATCACCATTCTAAAGCATGTGTTCATGCGGTCTGAATTGCGAAGAATGCGATGTGTGCAGAGCGAACGAATCGCCCAGGAATCTATTGTCTACAAACGTACGCGTGAATAGCATTGGTGCACTCGCAAATGGTTGGCCCGTATGGAACCAGGAAATAGCAGTGGTTCCGTAAGTGGTGGCAATTAATTTAGTGCTGTAACCGATCATCGGATCGGCATGCCGATCACGATCCGATCATACATGATCGGACCTTTTTTGCCGATTTCCGATCATGCAGAAAAAATCGGAAGATCGGATCGGCAAAAAAAAAAAAAAAAAAAAAAAAAATCCGTTTTTTTTTCTTTGGAAAATGATCCCCCAAAACATATTTTGGGAATATAAATGAATACCAAAGCAACATATATCCATATGAATAAGCCCAAGGTAATCTTGTATGGGTATGCTTTCATTTAAAACTGATTACCTCTCCTTTTACAAAATTATTCGCGCCGATTTTGAGCTTGGTCCCATGTGTTTCTGAAAGGTTACGCCAAATTAATCACATGGGACTAAGCTCAGAATTGACGTGAGTAATTTTGTAAAAGAAGAGGTAATCAGTTTGAAATGAAAGCATACCCGTACAAGATTACCTTGGGCTTACTAATATGGATCTATGTTGCTTTGGTATTCATTTATATTCCCAAAATGTGTTTTTTGGGGATCATTTTCCAAAGAAAAGAAAAAAACGATTTTTTTTTTTTTTTTTTTTTTTTTTTTTTTTTTTTTTTTTTTTTTTTTTTTTTTTTTTTTTTTTTTAGCCGATCATCCGATCCCGATCATCGATCCGATTTCGAACATCGATAAAATTTTGCCGATCCGATCAAACGATCCGATCATCAAGGTCAGTTACAGCACGAAATTAATTGCTTTGTTTATGAATTACACAACCCTTTGCAAAATGTTGGGTATCTATTTGATATCACAAAACGGTACCAAAACATATAATAATGTGTTGTTCTTTGCCTGGTGGTCCCCTTTAACTACTTAAACTTAAAGGACCTTTCAATATTCACTGTTAAAGAGTTGAAGTAGCAACTAAGTACTTAAAGTACCTTTTGATATTCACCCTATTCAATTGCAGAGAGCAGAGTCAGCCGATAGGAGCCAAGATGCAAGGGCATTGGAAACAGCAGCAGGCCGAGATACATCAGAAGCTGCAAGTGTGACAGGTCCCAGGGCAAAGGTAACGTTCGAAGGCAGAGACCAACAGGAATCAACGGTTGGAGGAGCAAGGGGCCAGTCCAGTAGAATCAATCATGGAGAGGCAGATAATCCTGGGCATCAATTGTTGTCATGGGACAGAGAAGAAAGTCAAAGACGGGTTGTACTGCCAGGACCACCACGACCCTTGGAGTTGGATGTCAGTGATCTGCTTCTCCACGAACTCGCTGAAAAGCTGCCACCAATTAAGCTAACTCCACTAGGCCTTAGGCTAGGGCTGATAAACAACAGGATTGAGATCATAAGAGCTAACAATCATGGGAACATCACCCATGCCCTTTACACAGTGCTACAGGATTGGAAGAAAGGACAAGGCGCATCGGTTGAAGGTCAGTACTGTCTACTGGCCAATGTGCTCTCTGAAACAGGACTTCGTGCAGAAGCGGAGTGGCTGCAAGACAATTGGTCCAAATTTTGAAGGAACTGCACTGCGGGCAGAGTGACATTTAGATTGACAAATCTATCGTGTCTGCCATTCTTAAGCCCTCTGCAGACAGAGCCGACTGGACCCGATTCGACTGGTTTTCATTCGGATCGGCTAAGTTTTCAGTGCCTTGCCACACACATTTTGCCAGTCGAAAGATAGTCGGATGCTAGTTGGGGCCAATTCAACACAATGAAACGGATCCGACCGACCGGGCCCACCTCTAGCCTGATTGAAACCAGTCGGATCGGGTCGAGTCGGCTCTGTCTGCGCTGGGCTTAAAGATAGAGGATACAATTGATGCCTGCCTTGTGAGTTACAGACAGGCCGGTAAGCGAGTGACAAGACAAAGTTTTAAGACATACACTGAGCTCAAAAAGAAACATCACTTTTTCAGAGCGACGCTCACTAAAATCCATAGCACCAAATTGATTCATATTAAGACACAGATAAGCTACTTTTCTCATTATGAAGCATATCTCATAAATTACAAGTTTGCTTTTGCCCAAAAAGAGTAAAATGCCATGAAATCACTCCAAGTCACTTTTAAAAAATCACAGAAACTGCTCGCTGCGAACCTCCATGAAAGGCGGTCTATTCAGAACTAGGGCTGAGTCCTAACGGTCGGATATCCGATATCCGATCGTGAAGGTCGGATACCGAATACAAATTTTCGGATACGAATATCTTTTTTGTTCCCCATTCGATAGATTTGATTAGAAAATTGCAAATTGAACCCTGCTTATCTAATATCTATTGCTAAAGTTAAAAGTTAAGGTATTTTGCATAAATTACAAAAAAAATAAACAAATAATAAACCAAAGGTACTAAGCGGATTAATATACAAGTGTTATAGTGAGAGCCAAATTTAGCAGAATCTATGATGAGATATCAAAGTCTTTCATCTTGACAGCAGTTTGTACACTAACATCGCACTGTCCTGCCGATTCTAATTGAAAAAACGGACAGAATATTTATATGTGATTTTAAAAAAAATTTAAAAATAAACAAATAAATAAAACAAAAATACAAATTTATTTATTTTTATTTTTTATTTTTTTTTTTTTTTTCCTTCAAATTTCGGATATTCGATATCCGACCGTTTTTACACGACTCATATCCGATTTTCAAAATATTCGATTTGACTCGGCACTATCAGAACTTTCAATAGCTATTCAGTCAACTTCAAAGCGGGTTATGTAATCACTAGTCTGGCTATTGTCCGTACCAAGCTCTGTCTGTGCCTGGAAAGCGAGCAGTTTCTGTGATTTTTGAAAAATGACCTCTTGCGATTTCACCTCATTTTATTCTTTGTTGACTAAAGCAAACATAATTTGTTTAAGATAAGCTTGCAAAGGAGTATTATATCTATTCTCTGCCCAATTATGATTACTTTTTATGCTTTGGATTTTAATGTGTGTCGCTCTGAAGAAGTGATAAGTTTCTTTTTGAGCTCAGTGAATATTCCCAGTCTTATAACAAAGTTTTTGATACTTACCGACCCGCATCAAGAAATAAACTAATCAATTCTGTGGTCTCTAATTCATGTCTGTACTCTTAAGTTGATAATTCCAGCTATTCGTGTGAGCTTTCTTCCGTCTGCTGCACGATTTAAAAATGTTTTTTTGCTGCGTGTGTACACTGCAATTTGCCGTAAAAAGTGTACCATACAGTCAAATGTGCGTACACTGCATAGTGCATACTCAATGACTGTACTGCTGTGCATAAGTCTGGATAATATACTGTGTATTTCCCGCAAAATTTGGCTTGTTTTTGTGGTGAATCGCGGCATAAAATTTTCATAGCCAACTGTGAAGAGATTGATTCTAGTATGGTATCGAGTCCTATTGCCGGACACCAATAGTTTGACGGTACAAAACAAACAATTGATGCATAAAAATCAAAGTGGAAATTATTTGAGCAGCTGCATAAACTCATAAAGAACACATTTAATGTAAAATATCTTCATGAATTTACCAATTTTTCTCCAAATCAACTTTCTTGTAAACCCTTCCAAAAAAGAAGCCTCTCCTGATGCAAAATTGTGTGTTGTATTAACCGAACGTGAATGTTTTTCATGGGAATGTCATTGACATTCGCGCTGCCACTGGTGCGCGGCAATGCGCAGCAAAATGCGCGTATAACTCTAACGTATAATTTGAATTTCATCAATATTTTAGATTTTTGTCAAGTAAAACTCGTACAACAGAACATTTATTTAATGCTTGAAATTAGTACAGACCAGCTGGCCAAGGACGACTAGAAATTAGCTAAATTCCACTGGTTGGAATCTATAGGCAACAAAATACATTTTTTAAAGGGGAATTAACCCTTATCCTTTTGACTTACTGGATGTGATGAGAGCATAACTTTTTGTCATTTCTAGTCACTTATTTCCTCATGAATATTCCCAATAATGAAAATAATCAATATTTTATGGCCCACTGTCGTCTGCTTTCAATGCCAACAGGAGGCGGCCATTTCTTCAACTTCTCGCGGTGAAATGACGTGTCAGGCAGAGAACACAATAGGGGGGTTACGATAATGCTATTGTGTTCTCCGCCTGCCACGTCATTTCACCGCGAGTAGTCAAAGAAATGGCCGCCTCCTATGGGCATTGAAAGCAGACGACAGTGGTCCATAAAATATTGATTATTTTTGTAATCGGGAATATTCATGAGGAAATAAGTGACTAGCAATGATAGTAGTTATGCTCTCATCACATCCAGTAAGTCAAAAGGATAAGGGTTAATTCCCCTTTAATAGATGTTTTTCTTTGTTTTGGGCCACTTGATTTTGAAATATCTTGTTTTTTTGTTTCTTGCTTAGCCGGTCGCAAGGCAAAAAAAAAAGCATTGTTAACATTGATTCGTATAATATTATTTGACACACGAGATAACAGACGTTATAATTATTTAGATCTTTCAGTGCAATCTTCAGATAAAATGTTAAAGTACATTAAATTGAGTATAATTTGCAGTCCATAACAACTCATTTATTATTAAAGTTTATTTGGTTTTAGTTCAATTTTATACATACATGTCTTATTGTATACTGTACAGAATGATGTTCATTCCTACAATTTATATTCCAGAGTTGAATTATGTTTTTTTATCATATTGTTCATGGGTACTGCATACTGGGTACATTTTATATCTTATACAATATTAAATTTTTATGTTTTGGCAAATTGGTATAATTCCATGTAAAGTATGTTGTTGTTTATTGGCAGTTCATGCAATTCATATATTTTCACCAACAACTAGAATAAAATTCAAATGTCTTCCCATTTGCCCTTTTTGTAGTCTGACTGTAAAGCTCATTTAATTTCTGTTCTGCATATACTGTATAAGAACTGTCTTGCAACTTTATAATGTTGGCTTGCGGAAAGTGTCTCTAAACTAAATGATATGTGCCTATTTGTGTAGTTCTACAAATGTTATAAATGTATGCCATTTTAGAAACCTTGTACATATTAAGTTTATCAAATTATTTTTAAATTGTAATGTCAAGCTTTCTTCGATTATCTATACAGGGAAACCCCGTTATAACGAGGTAGTCTGGGCTATCAAATTTACCTTGTTATAAGCGGTACCTCGTTATAAACGGCCGAATTAATAACAAACATTTAAATCGGGACCAAATGATTCTCCTTGTTATAAACGGTACCTCGTTATAACGGGGTTTCCCGGTATAAATGGATTCTCGGTCAGGTGTTACTATAAGCATGTGCGCACTATATAATAGAGTAGCTGGGTCTAATATGCGCCTAACATGTTTAATATGTCCTGATGACCAAGGATCATAGGGAATCTAGATACAATGTTTAATGTTATATATTGTTATTGTATAATATGTGACCTTACACCACAAAACGACCAATAAGTCGGGAAAAATAATTTTGCTTATTTTCATATAACATTAAAATAGAAGTCATTACCTTTAAAATTATATACATGTAATTTGTCATATTTAGACTGAGCAAACCCTTTCAAAATGAATGCCAAAGATATGGAATATGGCTGATGCATTTTTAAAATAAGGGAGAAACGAGCTGCTTAAAAGATCTGTGCCCATTCATGGGCTGTAATGAGATCAAATTTATCAAATGAAAAATTAATATTTAAACATGATTTCTGATGCTCAAAATTTCCCAGAAGGTAGATTACAATATGCCTATTCAGGAAATACCAAAATCTTAAATCTCATATTTTGAACAAAATTGGACTATTTTAGCTAATAAAAGAGAAACTACCACAGCGACATAATGGTCGTTTTGTGGTGTAAGGTCACATATGGAAATTATTTTTCTCTCAATTTAGTTATTTATATAATCCATGCAGCTGGTTTAATGTCTTACTCTACTAATAGGTACTTTATACATACACAAATTCAATTTTTGTCTTTCATTGATCCTATATAGTTTAGTTTTGGTAGAGAGGGCGCTGCACATCACAATTTTGTTGTGAGGTAATGAAAAACTGAGTGTCGAATTTGAGAGAACATGCAATTTTAATGGCAGAATAAACTTTATTTGGTCAAAATCGACCCAGAAACGGCTGATATATCAATAAATATATCTCATCTTATAATTATTTGGGGCCCAAATAATTAGATGATTTTTTCAAAAATGTTCAAAAGCGTTTTTTAAATAGTTGTTGATGCATCTCTCTATTTAATCATTATTTCAATAAAACATCACATGCATAATCTTGTATGAAAAATGGTCGAAACCAATGCCTTTTTAGAAAGCGCCCTCTTGTGTCTTTATGGCTCTTTTTGAATGATAACGGGCTTTTTACTTGGTCGTTTGTAATTGTGTATACCTTTCGAGCATGGTGGAGTTATAACTATTAGTTTATAATGTTACTGTCCAGGTTTGGTTACTAAAGTTTAGCCTTACCAAAACTGTACTACCCCTTTAAACACTGGATGGAACCCACAAACACTTGATTACTAGACAGGCATCATGGACATGTTGCAGAAATAGATACAATCGATTGTAAATTACAATTAATTGTATCAGATCATGTGTTCTAAATGTGCAAATCTGATTGGTTGAAAATCAAATGTTCTGACATTTGATTACAATTGATTTTCTCCTTCTGCAAAAGGGCCATGATTGTCCGATTGTTAGGTCTTAAATGTTTGGTTCTATATCACCTAAGAAAAGCAGTGGGCGCTGTTTTTGTTTTTACTTTGTATGGTACTACATGTAATTGTTTCTCCTACAAATTAAGAAGACATTCCATCTAAGATGGTACATATTCATTCATATAATAATGTGAAAGTACAATACTGAAACATATTTACTTAGACACTGAAATCGAATACCATAGACTTATAAGAACAATTAACATGTTAATGTGAATCATGACTTCATGAGGACTTTGCTATTCATTAAAAAAAAATGTCTTTAAATTCCTTTTTGTGCAGAGTATACATTCAATACAAGAGGATACATTGTCATGGTTAAGAGTGAGAGGGTTGTTAAGGCACTTTTCTGCTAAATTGAGTTAAATGCATACCATATCTGGATGTGGTATATAATGCACCGGCTGGATCTGGATGTGGTACAGTGGTACCATATTGTGTAGGTTGGAGTCTGTTCTAAATGATGCCAAATTTTCAGATAATTATTGATCACAAGTTCTAAAATAATTATCTTTTAAGTAAAAGAGAGCTTCAATTGATTTCTACAAGGCTCCAAAACGTTGAACATGTTTATCTCAGATGTACAAAAGGTGACTTAGTGCCCTTCTCTTTCTCAACCAACATATAGAGAGTGAGAGATAAGAGAGACAGTGAGAAGCGATTGATCGCAACTCTTCATGCAACACCCACCCCCCCCCCCCCCCAGACAGTGTTGCACAGTATGTGTGTGTGTGTGTGTGTGTGTAGGTGTGTGAACACCCCCAACTGAGGACACACATTGGACACCCTACTATTAAAGGACAATGAAATCCAGAAAAATTAATGAATGAAATATAATGAATAGTCTCTGAAAATTTGAGCACAATCTGTCAAGAAATAAAACTATGGCTCTTTGAAAAGAGACATGTATTTCTTTGAGTGACTTAAATTGGCAACACACTCTGGCAAAGTTGTGGACAACTTTCCATACATTTTGTACACAAAATTTAAGTTTTGTTAAATTTCATCAAAATTTATGTTTACCCTTCGTTCGAGTTCAAGATATGTTTTGTAGAATGCTTAAACTGTAAAAATGGGAAAATTTGTGAACAAAACATATGGGGAGTTGTCCACACACTTATCAGAGTGCGTTGCCAATGTGAGTTCCCCATAGGAATAAATGGACATCTTCAAGGAGCCTTAGTTTTCTTGTTTCTTACCCTGATTATTCTTCTTAATCTCTGAAAGACTATAAAAGTAACATTTTGCTTAGGTTTCATTGCCCTTTAAAGCATGGACACACCTCCAACCGAGGACTGTCCTCATTTGACCGCCCAGAGCAAACGGATGCTAATTTGATTATCATTCATACAAGGGCATGTTAAAATCATGGAAAAACTAAATGTGCACATGGGTACGTCCTGGGTTGGGTGTGTGAATTATTACACACATAATTATACTCGTATGTCAAAGACTTAAAAACTAAATATGACATTGAGGCTAGATCATTCATGTTCAATAATATTCCAAATTTATTACAAATAATATCTCAAAATAAACATGTTTTACATTCAGGGGTCTACAAAGAAAATCTTTCTTGCTTGCTTGCTTAGTCGGAATCATGTACTAAGTATTTACTTGCCTGACAGCATTATGCATTTGCTCAAAATGTTCAGATACTTATGACAATGATGATCTTTTTTCATATAGAAGATGGAACATTAATAGCAGATAACAATTTCACACTTTGAATATGTTACAAGCATTCCAATACAAGTACTAGAGTAAATGTAAATGTTTCAACTTCAACTAGGCAACAAAAAGAATGTCTTGCTCAGATGGGCAAGTGAAATCAATTTGTAAAATAAATTTGGTTTGAATCACAAGCCCCATTTTCTTTGCACATTTATGATTGCAATAAACCGAACACAAAAAGTAACTACCCCCCTAAACAATTGCTCATAATTTCATAACCAAGAATCGTTTCAAGATTTCGTCTTGCCAAAATATCTCTAGATGCTAGTTAGAAAAACAATGTGTAAAAATAAGAGGTAACCATTAATCCATGGTTGAGTAAGCATGCATTAAAGAGAAAATTGTCAGATTTCAAAATTCGCAAAAGTAACACTGTAATTGCAGTTTATTGAGTATTGGAACATTTCAAAATGCACTTTTTTACAATTGCAATTAATGCATTTAACCACATGTGCCACTAAAAAAATAAAAAGGGATGGAATATCAAACAGCATTGTTTCATAAACCACATAATCAATGCATTCAGTCACATGTGCTGTTTCACAACAATGTACAGGCACGCACAATTTCTTGTGACTTTGGAAATAGGCCATTTTGTCTTTAATCTGTGCTCATTCAGCCATAAAGCCATCAATATCTCTGATTTTCACACAAAATGTACAAAACAACTGTAAAACTATTGTGATAAGAAGACATCTTGAAACAATTGTCGGTTATGAAATGATGAGCAGTTGTTTAGGAGGTAGTTACTTTTTGCGTTCAGTTTAGTTTAGAAGAAAGCTACACAATATTTTGTGAAAACTGAAAGATCATAAATAAAACAAACTGTTGCCAACCAAGATTATTCGGTATCAATATGCATACAGTACTATCTTGAAGCTAAAGGCCTGGTCACACAGGACACGACTAGACCCACGAATGCAGTACGCATTGGTACGAATCTATGGCAAGCCGTTTTAACATTTGTTCCTAATATTTGATACCAATAATTGATTTCTTGATATCAAGAAATGCATTCTTGATATCAATAATTCAATTCTTGATATCAAGAAATAGGAATAAATGTTAAACGGCTTGCCATAGATTCGTACCGATGCGTACTGCATTCGTGGGTCTAGTCGTGTCCTGTGTGACCAGACCTTTATATGTTTTCAGTGGTTAGATTATTTACATGCAATTCAATATGCTTATTTCACAAGAATGTGAAGGGAGAAAAGAGGACAAAAATAGATTTCAAATCATTTCAACCATTCAATATAAATCAATAACATTTCATTCTGGAAAATGTAAAAATAAATATATATAGAAACAAACTACATGTAGTCATTCTGATTATCTTGTAAAACAAGTACAAACTGAAATAAATGCTTCAAATATCAAGAATTAAGAATTTTGCTTACCATACAAAAAATCAATACAGTATTACAAAGTTCATACTTAGCCCTATTATCAATAGACTTATTAGTAAACTAAGGTAGCAGGCACCAAAGTTTGTTTTGCATTGAGCATTGTGCAAATTTATAGGGGCTCTTTTAGATTTTCGGCGGCTCTTTTTAGTACAGTCATTTGAAATATTGTACTGAATGTAGGATAATGTAACTTAGACTTGAATTAAGACTAGTCGCTACAGACTTGGATGAAGACGAGTCGCTACCTTAGGATAACGGGAGACACGGAAATAAAGATCTGAACGAAACAACAATCATTATAGTTTCCTTTTACACTCTTTGACCTGATTCTATATGGTGGCAGCGGAAAAAACGAACTATGGAGAGAAATCTGCCGATTCCAGAAAGTTTTGAGAAAATCGCTGGACTAAATCAAGCAGAACAATGGCCGAAATGGCTTCGTCGATTCAGCCGCTATCGCACTGCCTCAGGACTTGCAAAGCAGGCGGACAGCGAACAGGTCAGTACGCTACTGTATGCAATGGGTGACTGTGCTGATGACATACTAATAACGCTCGGAGTTGATGAATCAACAGCGAAGTATGATGAGGTGATCACAGCATTGAACAAATATTTCAATCTACGGAAAAACACTATTGTTGAGAGAGCAAAGTTCAACAAACGTACACAGCGCCCTGGTGAAAGTGTCGACTCATTTATCAATGACCTGTACAGATTAGCTGAAGACTGCGAGTACGGAACGCTGAAAGAAGAGCTGATAAGGGACAGAATAGTGGTTGGAGTGCTCGACGATGCCTTATCCGATCACTTGCAATCACGAGAGGACTTAAACCTCGCCAAAGCAGTACAACTAAGCAGACAAGCTGAAGCGAGGAAACAAAATAAGCCCGTTGTCAGAGGGGAATCAGAGGGTACAAATTCAAACCCGACTGTTGAACATGTTGGCTTCAAGCATAAGCCTACGACTTCGAATATGCGGGGCACATCGTTCACTTCACACAGCCAGGGAAGTGGCAAACCGTCCATGCTATCACAAGGTAACTGTCAATGGTGTGGAAGAGATAGACATAGCCGTGTAAACTGCCCTGCAAAAGACGCAAAGTGCCATCAATGTGGAAAGATTGGTCACTTTCAGTCTGTGTGCCGCAGCGGAAAGCCTCCACCGAGCAAACAAGGGAAAGTCCATGAAGTAGATGGAGCGGGAGGATATGATGATTCCTTTCTTGATGAAATTCCCTTCCTCGGAGAAGTCGGAGAAACAGACAAACGGTATTGGAGTGCTGATATTCAAGTGAATGGAAATGAAACACACTTCAAGTTGGACACTGGTGCTGCAGTTTCGGTGCTCTCAGATTCAACGCCATGGCTGGACAGAAGCATTCTTCAACCAACAAGTAAGAAACTACATGGTGCAGGAGGGAAAGTTCTTACAGTCATTGGGCAAATGGAAGCAAACCTGCAGTACCATGACAAACAAATCACAGAGACCATGTACGTGATTGAAAATCAACCATGTTCACTGCTCAGCAGAAAAGCATGTACAGATTTGAAACTGATCGTCCTTGTTGGTGAACTTGACAAGCAGGAGAACTCACATGCAAATTTCCGGTCAGAATTCCCTGAGTTGTTTCGAGGACTGGGACATCTGAAAAGGGCACACCATATCACACTGTCAGCAGATGCCAAGCCGCATTGCTTGTATACACCAAGGAAGGTCCCCCACCCCCTCCTTCCAAAAGTGAAGAAGGAACTGGACTCAATGCTTAAACTAGGAGTGATTTCTCAGGTGTCAGAGCCTACAAAATGGTGTTCAGGGATGGTTCCAGTGCCCAAGCCAAACGGGTCAATACGAATTTGTGTGGATCTCACCCAACTCAACAAAGCAGTCGAACGAGAAGTCCACCCAATGTCGTCTGTAGACGAAAGCCTCGCCAAGCTGGGAAAAAGCTCTATGTTCTCCAAACTAGATGCGAACAGCGGGTTTTGGCAGGTACCGCTAGACGAGGAATCAAGGCTTCTGACCACGTTCATCACGCCATATGGGAGATTTTGTTTCAACAGACTACCCTTTGGCATAGCGTCAGCACCAGAGGTGTTCCAAAAGACGATGTCATCCATCTTGGAAGGACTGGATGGGGTGATTTGTCACATGGATGATGTGCTGATACATGGACAAAATCAAGAGGAACATGACACCAGAGTGCGGGCTGTCCTTCAACGCCTACATGAAGCAGGACTCACACTGAATGACAAATGTGAGTTCTCACAACAGCGGGTGAAATTCCTGGGGCATATCATCGACGAAACTGGTGTCAAGGTTGATCCAAACAAAACAAGAGCGATCAGAGAATTCCCTGCCCCAAGGAATGTGAGAACTCCAACGTTTCATGGGCATGGTGAACCAGGTAGGGAAATTCATACCTGGCCTTGCGGACATGAATGAGCCCCTCCGTCAGCTCCTAAGCAAGGACAATACATGGAATTGGGGAGGAGAACAGCAGAGGTCCTTTGAGCAAATCAAAGACAAGCTAGTATCCCCTGAGGGGTTAGCCCACTATGACCCAGGACTCCCTACAATCATCGCCGCAGATGCATCCAATACAGGAATGGGGGCAGTCCTGTATCAAGTGCAGTCAGATGGAAAGCGCAGGCCAGTGTGCTATGCATCACGCTCACTCACAGAGACAGAACAGAGGTATGCGGTGATAGAAAAAGAAGCTCTAGCAACAACATGGGCCTGCGAGAAGTTCACAGACTATGTCCTTGGTCTACACTTCCAGGTAGAGACTGACCACAAACCTCTGGTCACACTCTTGAACTCCAAAGAGCTAGCAAAAATGCCCCCAAGGCTTCAAAGGTTCAGATTGCGGATGATGAGATTTGACGCAAGGACAGTCTATGTTCCAGGAACGCAGCAGTTGACAGCGGATACCCTATCACGTGCACCGGTTGCGATGCCGGGAGAGGGTGATATCGCCTTGGTCGACGAGGTTGAAACATTCGCTTCAGCCACAACCACGAGTCTTCCAGCAACCAAAGAAAGACTGGATCAAATCAGAGAAGCACAAAAATCAGATGAAATTTGTGCTCAAATCAGACAGTACTGTATCGAAGGTTGGCCAGACTACATGCCGCACAATCCAGTCCTGAAACAGTACTATGAACAAAGAGGACACTTGACTGTGGTTGATGATCTGCTGATCTACGATGAGCGATTGGTGATACCTACAATTCTGAGAATGGACATTCTCCAGAAACTTCACCAAGGACACTTGGGAATCACCAAGTGCAGAGCAAGAGCAAAAGAATCAGTGTGGTGGCCTGGTCTATCCGCAAATGTGGAGGAAATGATTTCCAGATGCATCACATGTGCCATCAACCGCCAAGAGACAAAAGAGCCGCTGATGACATCATCGTTTCCTACAAGGCCATGGGAACGACTAGGCATGGACCTGTTTGAACACAAAGGAAAGTTGTTCTTGATAGTAGTGGACTACTACTCAAGATGGATCGAGGTCAAAGTGCTACGTGGCCAATCTTCAGAAGCAGTGATCCAATCGCTGAAGGAGATTTTTGCAGTCCATGGGATACCGGACTTGGTGATCTCGGACAATGGACCACAGTTTGCAAATGAGAACTTCAAAAAGTTCACCAAGGAGTATGGATTTGTCCATACAACCAGTTCACCTAGGTATCCACAAGCGAATGGTGAAGCAGAGAGGGGAGTGCGCACAGTGAAGGCCTTGTTGAGGAAAAACGAGGACATCCAGCTTGCACTCCTAAGCTACCGGTCGACACCACTGCAGAATGGTATGGCACCATGCGAGCTCCTGATGGGAAGACGACTGAGGACACAACTTCCTGTTCTCCCTCAAACACTCATGCCCAGAGTACAAACACAGGACTTGGAGAATGTGAAAAAGAGGGAGGACAGATATCGCACCAATCAAACAGCGAACTACGACAGGCGCCATTCATCGCAAGTTCTCCGAGAGCTTCAACCAGGAGATGCTGTCTGGGTGCGAGATCAATCTCGCTTCGGACAGGTGGTGGGAAAAGCAGAGCAGCCAAGGTCCTACCACATCCAGACAAACCAGGGGATGGTGCGACGGAACAGAAGTGCCTTGGTTGCTCTCCAGAAGCAGCCATCCACAACGCCGCAGCAGGATCCTCCAGAGGATGTCTACGCGGAGATGCCACAGGAGAACCAAGTCTGGGAGCCGGGGGCGTCTTCGAGTCCACCGGGAGACCAGCAGGTAGCCAGGGGCCGACAGAGGGACTCACAACCAAGTACGCCGGGGTCGCCGCCTGAGATGAGGACTCGATCTGGTCGTCTAGTAAAACCACCACCGAGGCTCTCGCTATAAGAATTTAAAGCTAAAATAAAAAACTAATTAATGAGCTAATTAAGAAGCCTCATTGAACTTTTTGATCTTTTGGACATACATTTTAATGAAAGCTTGGACAGATTTATTTGGACAGATTTATAAAACACTCTTTTTAATATAGAAATTAAAAAAGGAGTTTTTTAAAGAATTTATTAAGAATTGTGGTCTGAACGAATTTGAATTCACTGGAATTTGAATATAGTGAAAATGGATTTTGGACTGTGGGATGAATAGCTTGGGGGGAGATGTAGGATAATGTAACTTAGACTTGAATTAAGACTAGTCGCTACAGACTTGGATGAAGACGAGTCGCTACCTTAGGATAACGGGAGACACGGAAATAAAGATCTGAACGAAACAACAATCATTATAGTTTCCTTTTACACTCTTTGACCTGATTCTATACTGAAAAGTGACAAAAGTAATTATTTTTTTACAAAATCATGCTTCTACAAATTAATTTGTCCAGATTATTATTTCAAAGTGAGCAGAAAACACAACACATTTTAAAAGGTGAAAAAAAAAAAAAAAAAATTAATCTACCCAAGATTTTAAAAAACAGATTAAATGCAATATGCAGAAAAAATTCCCTGAAAAAACAGTAAAATGTAATGAATTACAGTTGCAAACAGCAAGTAATCGTATAGCAATGAAAGAACTTTTATAATTTAGAGCCAACCATTTTCATTTTCTCAAAGCTTTCTCAACTCTTCAATCTGAAAATTACAGATTCTAAAAACAAATGTTATATTGAAAAAAATTGAGAAATTCAATTGCATAAACTGAAAAAAATCAACACTAAATCAAAGAACAATATTGATTTGATTAGTCTTATGAGAATAGGAATATATATACAAAGTTTAGTGACTGGACATGTAATTTGCGAAACCGGATGAATCGTACACAGTCTGCACGGTGACAGGAAGGCTGCCCGCTGCTGTCTGGTAGACTTGCTCGATGACCTGGTACTCTGGCTTCTGCGGGTCATCCTGTGAAACGTGAAGCTCCAACTGGGCACCTTGGGCTGCCGCTTCAGCCGCCATCTCCTGGATGTCCTGACTGCTGGACATCTGGACAATGCGCACGACCTGGGTGACCGGAATCAGATCGTTGACATCCTGGAGACTGTTGGCCGCGAGCTGGGTCTCTTTCTTCTCGTCAAGGTGTGTGCGCTCATGGCGCAAGAGGGCGCTGTTGTCAGCATACGTGCGCTCGCAGATGTGGCACCGGAAGGGCTTGTCTTCCATGTGAGTGCGCTCGTGGCGTCGCATCGCGTGGCTGACGGTGAAGCCGCGCCCACAGTACTGACAGACGTAGGGCTTGGTTCCGGTGTGGGTGCGTTCGTGACGTCGCATCGTCCCACACTCCGAGAAGGACCTGCCGCAGTATTGACAGACAAAAGGCTTCTCACCCGTGTGCACTCGAGCATGGCGCTTGAAGTTACTGATGCAGGAGAAGACCTTATTGCAGAGTTCGCACTTGAATTCAGGATTCTCCATGTGTGTCTGCTCATGCTTGCGCAAGTACCAGTTCTCGCTGAATACCTTGCCGCAGAAGGAGCACATATGCTTCACTTTGTCCTTCTCGTCGATGTGCGTGCGGAAGTGCTGCTTGAGGTAGTGGAACAGGGTGAAGGATTTGTTGCAATGCACACAGGTATACGGTTTGATGTCGGTGTGTGTGCTCATGTGCCGCTTGAAGTTACTGAGTGTGCCAAATTCCTTGTTGCACTGCTTGCACTGGTACATGTTCATTGGCGTCTCGCCATGGTGCATCTGCTCGTGTCGTTTCATGTTGCGAAGGCGCTTGAAGGTACGCTCACAGAACTGACACTTGTGCTCGCCAGCCTCGTCCACATCCCCGTGAGTCTGCTCGTGTTTCCGCAGCATCCAACGGTCGCTGTAGCACTTGCCACACTGGTAGCAGATGAAGGGTTTGTCCTTGCTGGTCTGGTGCACCCGCTCATGCTGCACGAGATACGACTGAAGTGCAAACCCCTTGCCGCAGTGCATGCACACGTGTGGCTTCTCCCCAGAGTGGGTCTTCTCGTGACGAATCATGTTGCTCTTGATGCCAAACGTCTTCTTGCAGAAACGGCAGCGATACGGAGCTTCCTCGTCCATCATGTCATCCGTCAAGTCACTCTCGCTAAGCGAAGCAAACTCCTCTTCCTCGTCGGTCCCTCCCCCAAGCTCATGAAACTCGATGTGATCCTTCTGCACAAGATCATCCCCGCTAAACTCAAATATCTGAATAGTCTTCAGCGTGGGGACCGACTCTGGTTCGATGCCGAGAGTATCGCCGACCTCACCATCCTCCAAAGGAGCAGATTCCATTTCATCCTTATTCTTTTCTTGCATATCTGGTGCCTTTTCAGATTCTTCTTGTACAATGGCAATTGTACTTTCTTCATCTGTTGTCCCCATAGCAGATGTTCCAGCTATTTCCCCCATTTCATTTACAGTTTGGTCGTTAGTAAGAACCTCTAGCTCTACAGGATTGTCCTCTTGTGCTGTCATCTCTACCATAGCAGATGTTCCAGCTATTTCCCCCATTTCCTTTCCCGTTTGATCGTTAGTTAGAACCTCTACAGGCTTGTCCTCTTGTGTTGTCATCTCTACAGTTGCCTCCAGCTGGGCTGCTTCCCCTCCAGGATCATCTGTGCTGTCTGTCTCCATCCTTCAGGTGTTCTGTGCTGTGACTGTAAGATGAAGAAAAGGGACATTTACAATCATAATCTTAGTCAGTGCTCGAAATTAGCATAGGCCCGCTGGCCCGGGGCCACTAAAAATTAGCTCCGGGCCACCAAACTTCATTGATCCTAAATTCTACTGGCCCATTCGGGCAAGCAAATGTAACAGAATTTGTTATATTTTTCTTTTTTTGAGGACACCAGCTTTAAGTTTCGGGCCACTAGAAGTTGAATAATCTTGTTTTTACTTGCCTGGGCCATAAGCCAAAACGGTTAATTTCTAGCATTGTCTTAATAATAGTGTTTTACCAAGACTCCACGCTAACTTTTTTCTCTACTTGCTCGAATCATAAATTTTCAAATGTTACTTGCACAAACAGAAAATGTACTCGCCCGCTTACTTCTAGATGAGATTTACACCTTGTGAATAACAGATTCTTTTGAAGTTTCACAGAATTGGTAGTTGCCCGATTGGGCAACCAAACAAGACCATTTATGACATGTTACTTGCCAGACATCATTGTTTACTTGCCCCGGGCAATAGGGCAAGTGCTAGTGTTGAGCCCTGGACTTTTACAAATCTGCCTATTAATTTTGAAAACTAGAATTCTAATTTGACAGATTAATTATAACATATTTAGGAAAATATTTGAGGGCAAATCATTTTGCATTGTTTATCAATTTACATGTTCTCATTATTTAGGAGTAAAACTTAAGCTCAAGAGGTCAAGTCAAACTTGGTTCAAGTAATTTGTAGGTCCTTCTACTGGGTGATAGGTGTTAAAGGGTACCGCCGGGCATGATAAAACCAATCCTTAGTTGTTTTGGTACTATAATTGAATACCAATCATACTCTCATGGGGTCTGATATGTTTCTGTAATTTGAGAACAATGCAATTAATTACTACGACCTACGGAACCACGGCTATTTACTGGTTCGCGCGCGCGACTTTGTTTGTACGACCACTCAATCAATACGCGTACGTTATTATGGTAGTATGCGATTTATCGCATAGCCCATGCGATAGTTAGTATCGTTTCGCGCGTGCTCGCACTCTAGCCACGGCCACCGCATCGCACCATATCTCTGCATGCATGCAATATGTATACATGCTATTGCTTGTACATTAGGGTTATGGTAAGGGTTAGTGTTAGGGTATATATATATTTTTAAAAACCAACACCAATCAAGCAATCCGAAATAGCTCCGTGGATAGAGAGTTAGATTGATACGCTAGAGATCCCTGGTTCGAATCCTACCTTGGTCCAATGTTTTTTTGTATTTGCTATTCGTTCGGCACTCGACTAAATGTTCGAAATTATACAAGTCTGAAATTTCGGGTATGCATGGTCTCTGACCAAGTCGCTAATTCACAAGGAGTTGCTGAATGGTTTGGGAAACGCATATTCGCAACCCGCCCGACCCTAAAAATACTGCCGACCCTAAAGGTTTTTTCTGATTAAAAAAAATAAATAATAAAATAAAAAATTCCAATTGCGATATGTGTTATTTGTGTGTTATATACAGCCTTGGCAACAATTATTAGACCAAGCACTTTTTGAACAATTTGTTCGAAGTTTTACGCTATTTTGTAAATTTTATGATATTTTAAAGACAAACTATTTAATGATATACCCAAAGGGGTATCCTCAATTGTTTTAGTGATACCTACCACATATGGTATGCCTTCAATTTGATTAAAAACATGAATTTTATACAAATTGTATGGGTTTTGTCCATTCCTTCCATGTACATTAAAAGTATGGGTTTTCCATACATTTTTTTTTAACAAAGTGCAAAATTTGTTGATTTTCCCCTGCAAGTTGTGATTTTATCATAGACAGGTCTCCCCAGTTCCTAGTGTAATTTGTCTTAGCACTTTTATTCTTGGTGAGAGTTGCCAACTTGCCAAGTGGCATACAACTCTGTTGGAGAAGCAAATACTATTTGGATGCTGACTACCTGTGCTTTAGCACTGTACCAGGATAGAATCTAACTTCACCTGGGCCCCGTTGCAGAAAGAGATACAATCGATTGTAAGTTGCAATTAATCGTAAGTCAGATCACGTGTTCTAGATGCGCAAATCTGATTGGTTGAAACGCGTACATTTTCTGACTTAAGATCATTCGTAACTTACAATCCATTGTTTCTCTTTCTGCAACGGGGCCCTGGTCTTACTTCTTTGATAAGAGCGATTAACTGCCACTTGGCAACTCTAATCAATAATTTATTTACTCATGAACAAGCCCTACAAAGAATGGAAAGACATTTCTATGATATAAGCACTACTTGCAGAAACAAATCTTGAAATGTTCCACTATGCATTGCAAAAGTGTGTATAAAACCCATACGTTTTTATGGTAAAAATCCATGCAAATATTCATGAAATTATTGTTTTCTTCAAATTCAAGACATCAAATCTGTTGTAGGCATTCCTAATCCCATCGACTATACCCCCTTTGATATTTCATGAGCTTTTGTTTCTTCAAAATGTAATTAAATTGACAAAATAGTGTAAAACATCTCAAACCAGAACGTCAATGACGTAGCGCTCATCCGCCATCTCGTAACATTAAATATTGCAAATTTCATGTCAGGCTACCAAATATGGTCCGTGCTGTAATATGGCCCCCCTGTACAAGCGCATTAACACAGATAATTCCGCGCAGTGAACTTCTTTTGCTTATCTATTTTCCTTTGTGGTTAAGCGCAATAAGACTCATCGCGCAAGCAAAAACCATCTTCTGCGCGCTGAAAGTCAAGTGTGTACAAATGAATGGCAATTTTGCTTGCACAGGGGAATAATTGACATCGTTTCAGAATCGGCTCAGATTCGGCAGATTTGTCAAGTTTATACAAATATTTTGTGGATAAATGTAATCTTGAAGATTTTAAGAACACTTTGATGGCACTTTTATTGGAGAAAAATTATCATTTATCAAAGAAAACGGACTTTTAAAAAGGGGGGCCATATAACGGCACCCTCTTTCAATGTGATTTTTGGCGGAGTGAAATGCAAATCGCCATTACGGGATAATTACGATCGCAGTCGGCAAATAAGGTATGGCATTGTTTTCATCTTCATTTGAAGTTAATTCTTGACGAATTGTGTGGCTTCTTCAAAGATATTTTGTCAGATATCGGTTGTTAAACATTAGGGGGGCCATATTCGGACACCGCATCATACACTTTTCAACTGGTCAAAAAATAAAAATTTGATGCCCTGGAAGGGACATAAAAAAAAAAATTAAAAAAATTAGAGTGAAAAAAATATAAATTTGACGCCCCGGAAGGGACATGGGAAGAAAAAATTTTTTATAAAAATAAATAAATAAAAAAAAATATATATATAATAAATTTAAAATTTTTTTTTTTTTAAATAAAAAAAAATAAATAAATAAATAAATAAAAATAATAATAATAATAATAATAAAAAAATAAATTTAAAAAAAAACATAATTAATGAATGGAGAACAATTTCAAAATTCTGTGTAGAAGTTTAGTGTACCAAAGTTAGCTCTACCAGATAAAGCAAACCAAATCAAAATTGGTCGAGAAGTGAAGGAGAAGAATCATTTTTTGTGATGTCGAATAAATTTGCATAAATTACCATAGATAATGAATTTCACGATTCTGTGTAGAAGTTTTAAATCCCCCTCCTAGCCCTATCTTATGAAACAATCAGAATCAAAATCGGTTGAAAAATAACGAAGAAGAAGCATTTTGAAAACTGTGGACGGACGGACGGAAGGACGGACGGACGACGGACGCCACGGCATGGCATAAGCTCATCAGGCCCTTCGGGCCGGATGAGCTAAAAATGACCAAAAAGTGCTTGGTCTAATAATTATTTCCAAGGCTGTATGTGTTTTTGTGTAATTTGCGAATCCTGAAAAAAAAAGAAAAAAAAAACCTACCTACCTACCCTAATGTTTGGTTGCCCGTTACTCCAATTCAACAATTTATTGTTTTGGCCTTATAGCGCTACTCGTGTCTCTCTCTCTCTTATAGCTCCGTCTATACGCACTGTGCTGCAGCAGCGCGCGCACACAAGCGATTTTCGAGATTTTCTCTGCTTGCTGCGATATATCGCAGATGCGATCATTAAGAGGATCGTTAAGTGGTATCGTTATCGGAACTGCGCTGACAGAATGAGTGATATGTGATATTAAAAATGATTCCCTAGCAATGTAGAAATACTTTCAGGATCACAGACTTGTTTTGTATGTTCATTTGGGATATGTCTTTGATGTAAGAGAGCTAAATCTCTGTCCGGAGGTACCCTTTAAATAGAACTCTTAGCACATTCGATGTGAATAATTAATAAAAGTATTGCATGAATTCTGTCCATGCATTGAAGCAGATAGCTGAAAAGTGTACATTTTGTTGGTTGTTGTCGTGTTCCATAATTCACACCCAATTCCACACAATCAATCAATAATTTCTGTAGTGATGTGAGATTTAGGAGCTAAGATTAGTTTTCTTTTATGTTGTAATGGTTAGTGTGATGATGTCTTTAGCGCAATATCCAATTCCCGTTCAACCGCTGATCGCTGTGTTTTAGCCAATTTAGGAAGCCTCACTACGGATTTATAACGGACTGAAAATTATAGTTTTTTTTTCTACATTCTGCAATCTTCAAAACAACAGAGTTGGTAATTATTATCAAATTATATGAATTGTGGATCACATTTAACGAAAGCTTGTTCGCATTTGTTGGTTAATGGAGGGATGAATCGGCCAGCAGAAATATTTTTGTGTTGCCTGTTGGATAGTGCAGCAAAACTTTTTGCCAAAAGGGAGCTGGAGTCTTAAAGGGAAATGACAGTAGTGGGAAACGCCCCACACACAAAAAATGAAATGTACGCTCTTATTAATTACCCGTGTAAAAGACTTTATAATTTTACTAATATGGAATTATAAACATTTGGCCAGGAAACCGCCTACTAATGGATACATTTGAAAAATTATAAAACTGATTTACAGTAAAATGATCGCCAACGGCAACGCGGAATCGCCCATACGCTACGTGCAAAAGTCCACGTGCTCCGCACATGCTTTTCACGGGCGGCCATTGGATTTTTTCAGATATTTCTGCATGTAAACGATGCTTAGGTTCAGATTTTACCACACAAGCACTTTTTAGATACTTATTCAACAATATTGATCAATTATTTTGGCCAATATAAATGTTTTCTGTAACTTTCCCAAAACTGTTATTCATCTTTAAGACTTTTAAGAGGTTTCGCTCCGCACTATTTATCTTTGTGTGGTTAATAAACTAGTTTTTCTTTAATTATAGACTCGTTTATGATTATCTAATGAAACGAATTTGTTTGAGTGGAGGGTGTCCGTCACAAATTTTCCCGGGGGGGGGGTACTCACGTATATTGGGTATACGGGGATGTGCCGCTCGGAAGGGTGACTTTTTCAAGAAAGGTCCTTAGACATGGGTCCCCTTTTCGTCAAAAAAATCCTTAGACATGGGTCCCCTTTTTTAAATTTCCCCTTTTTTATACACGATTTTGGGATTTGCCGTTGTGAAATTGCAAAAATTTTCAAACTTAAAACCAGGTTAAAACCAAAAAATTAGCAGGAAATACACCCAAAACATGCGCCGCAGGCGAAAAAAATCCTTAGACATGGGTCCATATTTTCGCAAAAGGACCCTTAGATGTGGGTATGGGTTTGGAGGTCTCAGCCGCACACCCCCGTCCGACTATAATCTGAGTACCCCCCCAGGGAAATTTTCCAGAGGGGGGGGGGGGGGGGGGGGGGGGTGTCTGTCAACATTTCTCCTCACTGTACTCAAAGGATCTGCAGTCCCGAATGGGGTCATAGATCTACAAAGTACATACGCACATTTTGGTCCCCCTCCCCCCCTGTACGCACACCGTACGCATGTGGTCCAACCCCACCCATCCCCCCCCCCCCCCCCCCGCCACACATATGCAAATTTTTGGATCAGTTCCAGTACATGCACAGTTTTCAAACACTGTTTTTTTGCGTATATTTAATCAATGGAAGAGTACAACCCTACTTGAACCTGATGGGTCTAGTATTCATTCTAGATATGGGGATTGCAAAATTTATTATTAGTAAGGACAGGTTAACCCGTTATACATCAGGCCCGGGTATTAGTACCGACACAAAAACTGTGTACGCTTTTTTGCGTACGCAACGATGACCCCCCCCCCCCCCCCCCCCTCTCTCCGTACACATCGGCGTGAACCCAACCTCCCCCTATTACCGAATGGGTTGTATTTCCGGACATGCAAATTCACATAGGAAAAACGTTCAAATTTTGAAAGTTGAATTTGACAGTCGGCATTAACGGAGGATAATTAATGGATGTTCAGCAAAAATTTTCCATCATTCCCCGAAGAAAATAAGGGTCCCGAGGCATTTTTACGCGCATTTTGCCGCGCACCTGTGGCTGTAGCAGCGCGCATGTCAATGACATTTTCATGCACAACATTCACGTCCGGTATACTATTATAACACAACATTTTGCGTCGGGAAGAGGCTTCTTTTTTGGGAGGGTTTACAAGAAAGCCTTCAGAAAGGCAATTTGATTTGGAGAAAATTGGTAAATTCTTGAAGTTGAAGATGTGTTCTTCAGCTCGTATGATTTCCACTTTGATTTTATGCATCTGATGTTTGTTTTGTGCCGTCAAAATATTAGTATCCGGTAATAGGACACGATGGCCATACTTTGTAGATGGCCCCAAGGGCAAGGCCCAAGCCAATGCCTGGCAATGCAATTTATTGTATGATAGGTGTACTACACATCGGCACTGTTTTTAATATCGGCACACCGCGTAATATTTGTTTTTGCGCGTGTTGTGAAAAATCGCGCGTGTGATTATGCGCGCTACCCTTAGAAACTGCACTGGTCGAAATTTGGAGGAGAAATAATGCGTTTATAGTCCGCTACGAGTATTTTTGTGAAATTTGTGAAATAATGCTAACATCACACAAGAAATTTGGAGTTGCGTGCGTTGTCAACGAGTGTTGAGGGGGTGCCGGTATTAAAAACACTTCGAATCCGGGAAGCCAAAAAACCACGCGCGCGTTCGAAGGCGCCATCTCAAAATGTAATGCATACATCGCAAATCTGATCATCGCATCGGAATCTGCACTATTTTCTCAATGTGCGAGTACAATTTCAAGAAATGTGTAAAATTTTAAAGTCTTAAACTGTCGAAAATGTCTTAGGGTGCCGATGTGGGGGTTACTCAATCATATACGTACTACGTCTACGCACTAACGCAGAAGTGAGGGTATGGGACTAGCGACAATAATGGTAAACCATACTGATATTAATACACAAGCTAGAACTTGAAATCAACCAGTTATTTATTCAACATTTGGATTAAAATACTAAAGGAGAGTAAAAAAAAAAAGGACATCTTCGAAATGTTACTGGAAAATGGGTCAAAACTATTGAGTCGGCAACGCAAAATCAAGTAAATCTGCATTTCCGATTTTGCACAAATTTGGCAACATTCCGTGAAGTTGCCAATCTTATTCTTTATAATTGCCATAAATCCATGATTCTGTCTTTACAGAGCCCAATAGTATTATTCTAAATATTTCTAAAAGAAACATGCGATGACAAATGTCTACATACCTCGCATCAAATGAAGAAAAAATACGAAGCCAGAATGTTGACGGACTGCGACAAAATGTAGTGCAGAAAACTCAAAATGGCTGCAAACTGGCAACGCGCCTTTTGTGAATGCGCATGCGCATGAATTCTTTACAGGGATTGGTCGGGTTTTATTTTGGGGGTAAAGTTAGTAGTTAGTTTTTAGTTTTAATTTTTTTTCTTGGTATAACTTGGTAGCTTTAATCCTCCTGAGTACTGTACTCCATATAGGAATTTTAACTGGTGGTGGGTCCGAGTCTTGATCAAAGGTCTTCTTTTGGCGTTGTTGTTTTTTAGTCACTCCTTTATAGTTACTCCTTGGTTGTAGTTCCTGCATCGACGAGTTCATGTCCCGATCGTGTAAGATATTATAATGAGTCAGAAGTCAAGATAGATAGATAGATATAACATATTTGATTTGGTCTTCAAACATACAAATGTTATCAAGAAATGTGTCATCCATTGGCAAATGGCAAGAGAAGGCAATATAACAACAAGTAGCCTATAGATGTACAATTATATTAATGTTAGTGTATGTAATTGAAACAACAAGTATGTACAATTCTATTAATGTATGTAATTGAAAATATTTGGAAATAAATGTTATATTGAACTGAACTGAACTGAATATTTAACAATTATCACAATTTCCATAAATATTTCAAAACAAAAACATTTTACTTGTAGGCATGTTGATCACGTGCATGCCTACACAACAACAACAATGTTCATATAGTATACCATTATGTTTCATATATGTTTAATATTTTATATACATGTACCATTATGTAATTAAAATCT
Source organism: Echinarachnius parma (assembly GCA_037951105.1). Lineage (NCBI taxonomy): Eukaryota > Metazoa > Echinodermata > Echinoidea > Clypeasteroida > Echinarachniidae > Echinarachnius > Echinarachnius parma. The sequence goes on along the minus strand of JBAMJV010009020.1, from coordinate 117 downwards.
TCCATACTCCAAAATTACAGTTGACTAAACTAATGAAAGTCATACATTATACAATGCAGTGTAGAACATGGTGCCTACACATGTTAATTATCAATATTGGTACAGTTTATGAATAGT
>JBAMJV010009019.1:0-76594 GCA_037951105.1 Echinarachnius parma | reverse complement strand
TCAGTTGGCTGGGTAAAGTTTTAGTCAGTTGTTAGTCAGTTGGCTGATGGGTATTATATAGGTATAGTAATTTTTAGTCAGTTGGCTGGGTATAGGTTTATTCAGTTTTTAGTCAGTTGGCTGGGTATTGGCCGGTTTAGTCAGTTTTCAGTCAGTTGGCTGGGTATATGGATTAGTCAGTTTTTAGTCACTTGGCTGGGTATATAGGTTTAGTCTGTTTTTAATTTAGGCAGTTTGCTGGGTATAGGTTTATTCAGTTTTTAGTCAGTTGGCTGGGTATTGGTTTAGTCAGTTTTCAGTAGTTGGCTGGGTATATGGTTTAGTCAGTTTTTAGTCAGTTGGCTGGGTATAGGTTTAGTCAGTTTTTAGTCAGTTGGCTGGGTATCGGTTTAGTCTGTTTTTAGTCAGTTGGCTGGGTATATAGGTTTAGTCTGTTTTTAATTTAGGCAGTTTGCTGGGTATAGGTTTATTCAGTTTTTAGTCAGTTGGCTGGGTATTGGTTTAGTCAGTTTTCAGTAGTTGGCTGGGTATATGGTTTAGTCAGTTTTTATTCAGTTGGCTGGGTATATAGGTTTAGTCTGTTTTTAATTTAGGTAGTTTGCTGGGTATAGGTTTATTCAGTTTTTAGTGAGTTGGTAGGGTATTGGTTTAGTCAGTTTTCAGTAGTTGGCTGGGTATATGGTTTAGTCAGTTTTCAGTAGTTGGCTGGGTATAGGTTTAGTCAGTTTTTAGTCAGTTGGCTGGGTATAGGTTTAGTCAGTTTTTAGTCAGTTGGCTGGGTATATAGGTTTAGTCTGTTTTTAATGTAGGCAGTTTGCTGGGTATAGGTTTGTTCAGTTTTTAGTCAGTTGGCTGGGTATTGGTTTAGTCAGTTTTCAGTAGTTGGCTGGGTATATGGTTTAGTCAGTTTTCAGTAGTTGGCTGGGTATATGGTTTATTCAGTTTTTAGTCAGTTGGCTGGGTATAGGTTTAGTCTGTTTTTAGTCAGTTGGCTGGGTATAGGTTTAGTCTGTTTTTAGTCAGTTGGCTGGGTATCGGTTTAGTCAGTTTTTAGTCAGTTGGCTGGGTATATGGTTTAGTCAGTTTTTAGTCAGTTGGCTGGGTATATGGTTTAGTCAGTTTTTAGTCAGTTGGCTGGGTATAGGTTTAGTCAGTTTTTAGTTAGTTGGCTGGGTATAGGTTTAGTCAGTTTTTAGACAGTTAGTTATTCAGTTTTTGATATGAACAATAAATATCACGTCAACTGTCGAACGAGGGGAAATACGCTCTCATTTTGTACATGACGATCAAACTTTGATAGCGTGATATGAAATAACTATAGTAGCCAAGCGCCACCCCTCGACGCCGTGCGTGCCCGCATAGGATACTGTACAATAATCCGAGCTTGCGATCCGAGTCTTATCGCATGAATAAACGTCGCTCACAGTGCGTACAAACATAATTATGCGTGATTGATTCATCGAACAATTTCCCCGTGATCGGGATTTAGAGCGCAATATGTATTTAGACGACACAGAGATTGATATATTTATATAATTATATACTGTAGATGTTCTCATCCACTTATACATGACAGAATCATCCATTCAGAAGAAGCTTTTAGGAATAAGTCAGTTTCATAAAGAGTTACAGGATCTGTTCCGGAATGTTTTGGTGCTATTGCTTATCTCTTTTGTAGGCATCGTCAAATACAGTAAAACGGTCCATGAATTTAGAAACTAACACATTTTCATCGTCTGCATTATAATGAAACATCTATTATCTAGGAAGTTAAGGAGTATTTTAAGGGATAGTACAGATTTGGTACAGAGGGCGCTTCGAGAAATAATTTTGTTGTTAGGTATATAACGAACAAGTAAGTGTCATACATTATACTGAAAAGGCATATTATGGAATCAATGTGGGCCCACATTTGATTCAAGATATATACATTAGGTTATTCGAATGATACTCATTTGGTTATTCGAATGATGCATATTTGGTTATTAAATGGACTTAGTAACACTGCCCAAATCCTCAAAACTTAGTTGGAACTCTAGCGGTTCTCTCATACCTTATCATATCCATATAAACAATAAAAACACGGGACAGGTTTCGTTTTTTTTTCAAATTTCCATTTCGTTCAAAAGATATTTAAACGTCTCTAATATAAAGAAATTAAACATAATAACGTATTGGTAATTATTAATATACAAATATTTATAATACATACAAAATTAATATTTCAATGTTAAATATTTACCGCCACTCAACACATTAGTTATGTAAGATATTATGACAATTTTGTAAGTCAAGTGGTAAATGTGGCGAGCTTATCCCTATTACTGAAACCTATTAAAATGAGATAAAATCTGATTAAATTATTCTCATTTAAATATGAATCCGTATACATATGATATCCAGATTGTGTTGTAATTATGTGCTACAATGGTAAACAACATTCTCATCCGCTTAGCCTCCATCCTACAAATCGATTGCCTTGCAATTAAATAAGAAAAAATGGAAATCAAGTCAGTGAAAATGATAGCAAAACTGTCAAGAAGCAAGAAAGTCGTGACTGTTCAAGTTCACTTGAGATACGGGAGTTTCTTTCACAATTGCCACCACGACATGTTGGATAATTAATTTTGCCCAGGGAAGTTCACTTATGCCCCAATTTTGCTTGCATAAAGGCACGTTTCTCTATACCTGTTTTGATCATTTAATGTGACTATAATTATTTGTAACCACCTTTAATATATTATCAATATGATATAAAAGGCATTATATGCGTCATTACTATTATTGTTATCGATGTTATTATTATTTTGATTATTAATATTATTAGTAGTATATGAAGTCGTATTAGTATTATCATTATTCGTATGATTATTAATAGTACTACCATTACTACTCCTACTACTACTACTACTACTACTACTACTACTACTACTACTACTACTACTACTACTACTACTACTACTATTCCTACCACTACTACTACTACTACTCTACTACTAGTCTACTACTACTACTACTACTACTACTACTACTACTACTACTACTACTACTACTACTACTACTACTACTACTACTACTACTACTACTACTACTACTACTACTACTACTACTACTACTACTACTACTACTTCTACTACGGGTTACTAAAGCTCAGCCTTACCAAAACTGCACTACCCCTTTAACGGGGCCAACAAATGCTAGTCCTTATTATAGCTTCATTTATGCTGTGCAAAGAGTTTTACAGGGCCAAAAAATTGCGTGTCCTCACCATAGCTTTCGTAGCGCTATGGTGAGTGTAAGGGGCCCAGTCGGGTATTGATTTTTTTTTTTCATCAAAATTGAGATTTTTATCTTAAAATGATCCATACATTGTGGGGTAGGGGGTAGCTATTAAATGGACAAATTATTGATTTTGTTATCAATGTTGTACATTTTTTGGGCCGAAAGTGATTATTTTCTGGCTTAGATTGGAGATTTTTAATTGTACTTTTCATAAATAGTCCAAATAAAATTGTCCCAAATCAAAATTTTTACCATCCAAATCGTGTTCCTCTTTTTTCAGAGTGAAGCAGCAACATCTAATGTCATGCAAAACATAAACATGGCAGGTTATATGATTACCATGCCCTAAACTTCCATTGAACCAACTACCGACTATTTATCCCGCTATTTTCCTATTTGTATCCATGTCACATTTATCAAACAAATATCAATATTGATGACCTTTCAAGCTCATTTGCCGAAAATTTTTAGACTAAAATTCTAAAAGCTTGAAAACTATTTACTCAAATACAATGACATTTGGAGGAAATATTCCTTGTATGTATATGAACAGATTACTGATGGCTTTTTAGATGTAACCCTATTGTAAACCAAAATATGTACATTTCATATGTACATTTCTGATTTTTCGCAAAATTGCCTTTTGACTATGAAGATAGCTGAATAATGTAAAAAGCCATCATTAGTTTGTTTGTATAGAATCATAATATCTATCTTTAAAATGTAGAATGTATACGCCCCTTGCTAAAAGTTTGACATTTTATTTTTATCTATATAATTGCTGTTTAAACTCTTATTTTAATTCCAATTGTCTTTAATTTAGTTTTGTTGGATTCCCTATGTTCTAGGCTTTCCAGAAATGAATGGTTTGTAGGGGGTAGCTTCAATGGTTAGACAGATATTCCCGATATAGTAAAAGTGTGCAAAAACGTCAAATAATACCCCACTGGCGGGGCCAACAAAATGTGTGTCCTCTATGATTACAGCTTCCATAACGCTGTGATGAGTGTTTTACAGGGCCAACACATGTGTGTCATCACTGTAGCTTCCGTGACGCTGTGATGAGTGTCTTACATGACCAACCGATTAATGCTCGTCCTAACTTCACTATGTAAGCTTCCGTAACGCTTTTACTCGTGACTTAATTACAGCTATCTTCCGATCACAGTGGCGAGGAGTGTTTTACAGTGACAACACATGCTGGTCCTCGCGATAGCCCCATTGACGCCGTGGCGCGCGTTGCCAGACATCGTCCTCGTCATCGTCCAGTGACTCGTATCCGAACAGGTTATTGACGAACTTGGGAAGGAAGAAGATGTGTTTGCTGATACCTTCCTTGATGATCTGAGGAGGCTGGATCGCGACGTCGATCCCGATTAGTTCTCCTACTCGTCGGGTCACCTAGTAGGATGGGCGGTTAAAAAAAACACTTTAATAATAATTAAAAAATGGTTGGATTATTTATTCAGGCGATGCTGATGTAAATTGTGAAGAGAAATTCATTATTAGTTTTTATCCCTGCGGACGGTAATTTATAATCATTATATATAGTAGTATGTTCACATTTCATCATGTAATCGTGATGATGGTTTTGAACCTCAGCTGACGATTACAGACTGCATGGTACTATAACATAGTCGTATCAGGCATAGCTCGCCATCGATGTGTACAGATGTACAAGGAAATTCCGTTCACCATGTTTACGAGGGAATCTGGACGTATACATTAACAGTTGCAGTATTGCATTAGTGTTCTATTACATGTATAATGTTTGTATTATTTCGAAAAACGGGATAAAATGAATTATTTATCATTTTCTCTGCGTTTCGTGCATTGAATAATGAGTAATTTTGGTATGTTATGGACTATTTATTAATCGCACGAGTTACCAGAGGACTGGCCCCCTTCTGTATCTTTCGCTACATTTAGTAGACGTGTGGCCTAGGGCTAATGAAACGGAGAAAGGCGCCGCCTTATGTGCCAACATTGGCACGGGAAAGACTTTAACTAACTTTAACTATGGACTATTTATGTTAACTTGTTGTTATACTATTATGCTTTATGGTCGAAAGAATAATACTAGTTGTAGTAATTACTTACGTGGGTCATGATTCTATCCAGACTGTCGCGGTGGGCACTCGCCAACAATTCCTCACAAAGGGCCTGGATGAACCACGATCCCGGGACCCCGCTCTGGATGGAGAAGTACTCTGCAGAGAGTGATGTAAATTAAATGACACGTGCGTTCTTTATACAATGATAGCAAAGCAAAAACAAATTTTATCGAACGGAATACTATTGAGTTGGGTCGTTCGTTGATTGGTTTGTTCGTATACTATATACAAACAATTAAAAACAAACTTTCTGAAAATGTTGACTATGCAATTATAAGGTATGATTTATTATTTTAAGTTCAGAATTTGTACAAGTTATAATAAGATACGTGAATTGTTATCATCAAACCGCTTATACTGCAGATTATAATGAACACAGCTGCACTCCTTGTTTTCTATTGGTTCCAGACTATAAAACAACGTTGTCTTCATACAAATCTTACCGCCAATGGTGATCTGGACAACGAACATGTCTTCGTTCTGCACCACAAAGCCGTCTGCCTCGACGTCGGTTCGAACATGGGCCGGTGATCGCACATCGGGTGAATTGGCGATGCAGGGTGATGCTGTAGCCCCTTAGCATAGCATTTATAGAAGAACAAAATTGAGCAAATGACATGAGCAAAGAAGAATGTTCTATTGTTTCGCTATTTTTATTTAATGTAGCTTCCCAAGATACAGATGTGATTCATGCAGGGTATAGACGCAAATATTGCGTTTTCATGGAAAATGCCAGACCCTTTGTAAAGCTACCCTATCAAATAGTTAACACTTTGAATGGATGTTTCAGCGTGGCCTTGTATGTTAGGAACAGAGCCTTTGCCTGATACAAGATATGAGACATGAAAGCGGAAGCCAAGTATAGTTTAGATCTATAATTAGGCCTACCTTCTCTGATGGTCTGGATGAAGAAGATCTTGGGCTTGTTTCTCAGGATGGCGCAGTTCTTGAAGGAAAACATGTCCTTGATGTCTTGGATGCGTATGGTACGTCCATCGTTACCAACGATCTTCGTGTCGTTGCCGTGAGCCAGTATGACGATGACCACAGAAGTGTGGTTGGACTCGATACGGTCTTTCAGACGGTCGAGGGCTGTGCGGATGTCCTGATGATTAAGGGAAACAACTTTGACAGATAATTATCTAACATGGTAACATGTCTGCAACGTAGGACTTTATTAACAATTTAGCGAACATAATAGAGAAATAATTAGGAAAAAATAAAATGCATGACTGAATAAATACATTTAATTAAATAATCCAACCATCAATCAATCAATCAATTATCTAACATAGTAACGTGCCTGCAACGTAGGACTTTATTAACAACTTAGCGAACATAATAGCGAAATGATTAAGAAAAAATAAAGAGGAAAAAATGAATGACTGAATAAATACATTTAATTAATTAATCCATCCATCCATCAATCAATCAATCAATCAATCAATCAATCAATCAATCAATCAATCAATCAATCAATCAATCAATCAATCAATTAATCAATCAATTTATCAAATACAAACTCAACTTACGACTGAACTGAGATTGCTCTTAACCACCGGCTCGTAGCCGATGTCACCGAAGACGTGGACGAGGTTCTCAGCATCGACCTTTGACCCGTCTCTTATTTTGGCGTCGGCGGAAGTGACGTTGTTCAGGACAAACACAAGTCCTTTGACCTCAGAATCCATCTTGTAAACCTGTAAAAAAGATTGCAATGTTTATTCTCATTACGGGTCATAGACATGATTTAAAATCATTATTAAGAATTAGTTTAATAGTCGTTTAAGGGAATTCTATTTATATTATGCATAGATAAAGTTTAACGTTTAGCTGATGTCTTTTTATGAGGGATTTTAGTGTCATTCGTCTAAATTCATTCAAACAAGCATGTCTGTCAAACATATCAAAATAAATAATTCAATACTGAAATAACTCGTAACTGACAACCATTGATTTACACATTTACGATCTATTTCGCACGCATATTTTAGAAATAACAAAAACGTACATCACAAGAAGTTTTGCATTATAATGCAAACAAATATTTATTCAAATAGTTGCCAAGGGGAAGCAGAGAAGTGGGGGACTATACCTCTGAGACGTTAAGCTGGTCAGCCGTAGGCCTGGCCTCTTTCACTGCACAATGGTTATAGTGACCATCGGCTGATGGACGAATGACCACTGTGAGAAGACATGGACATTATACATACTTCATGTAGAGATATAATGTAATTCAGGTTTGCTTTTGATGGTATAAGAAGACAGTGTAAAGTGAAGGTTAAAGGGGTACTGGTAGTACAGTTTTGGTAAGGCTGAGCTTTAGTAACCATAACCTGCACAATAACATTACAAACTAATAGTTATAACTCCACCATGCTTGAAATGTATATAAAATTACAAACGACTAAGTACAAAGTCTGTGATCATTCAAACAGAGCTATTAAAACACAAAAAGGGTGCTCTCTAATAAAGCACTGATTTCAACCATTTTTCATACAAAATTATGCATGTGATGTTTTGTTGAAATAATGATTAGATAGTGCTTTGTGCTTTTGGTACTTAAAATGGCTTATTTTACGCTCTAAAACATACTAATGTAAACCTCAACAATAGTAAACATGCAAGTGAAATAATAAAAAAAAGTACTTTTCTTTGTTTAATGAATGTATTATTATGTTTGTATTTTGAAGCTCATATATACGTGTTTATCCTTTATGATACTAACTCTGTAAAACATATCAAAACTAGATGTAAAATAAATGCATAATGTTGATAGTAAAATTACCATCTTTCGCTGCGTTTTCCCGATAAGAGTATTGCTGAAAGAAAGAAGAAAAAAAATCAAGTAAAAGACAGATTCTAACGTTAAAGTTGAATTATAACATGAACGGTTTCCCCTTTTGGCGAAGCCAATGAACATTGTATACGTTCTTTTTTTGTAAATCCAAATTTGAATTTAGCATGTATTTAGTGTAGTAGTATGTATTTACACACTTCTCCATCATTTTCAAACTTCAACAAATTTGCTGCATTGGAAGCATTTTATAACAAGAACGGTTTCCCCTTTTGACGAAGCCGCCTATTAACATTTAATAAGTTTTTTTTCGTAAATCCTAATTTGAATTTAGCATGTATTTTTACATAGGGTTAGGGTTAGGGTTAGGGTTACATACCCTGCGCTTCGAATTGACTCGCTTCTTCCACCACAACAGACCAACGCAGACCAACGCGAATAGAGCAGCGGGAATCAAAAGGAACAGCATCTGTCCCTTGTCTGCTAAATCACAGGACATTTACCCGAGAGACAGACGGAGAAGATCAAATATACAGAAAGGAAAATCAACACGAAAGAAAGGGGGGAAGACAGAACATGAAGTAGAGTTGTGTATTAAAGAGATACAGTTAGAGTGAACAGATTGTTAAGCGGGGTTTAGCACATGAAATGAACAAATCATATCATATTATATTGATCATAAATAAAGTAAATAACTAAACGGATCTAGCAACTTTGTGTGACAAGTGCAAAAAGTGATGAGTGATTTAAAAACATGTGTATTGATCCGTCTACAAAGTAATGTCTGAGAATTTCACGTTAATTGGATGTTCTTTGGCCGAGAAAAGAGCAACAATGCAATGCGATCTTCACTCATTCATTGCGCTTAATGTGTATCCCGTAGACAGTTTAACATCTTAACACTTAAAACGTAAATATCTTTTGAACGAAATGGAAATTTTAAAAACTGAATCCTGTCCCGTCCTTTGATTGTTAATATGAATTTGACAAGGTATGAGAGAACCACTAGAGTTCGAAGTAATTTTTTAGGATTGGGACAATGCTACTTTATTAAAGTCCCTTTAATGCTCGTGTCGGTCAGAATATGTATAAACTAAAATACACCAAAATGTACCCCTTGCACAATGTTACTGATTTATTTCATGCAATCATAATTATGTACATAATAATAATGACATTTTTACAACCCTCTTTAAACATGTGACTATTTTATTTCATTTCGAAACCCCCTTTAATTAGTCCAATCAATCAGTTGAATCAATCCTACCTTTGGTCTGGCCTTTCGAATTTGTGGGTATTGTCACGTGACAATCCCCGTTGCTGGGGTCACCTGTACGTAGAGGGTCGGACAAACATTGACATGTATTAATAACATTTATTGTGATTGAAAAAGAGCAAAGAAAATGGGATTCCAACGGGATTCGAACCCGAGACCTCCGGATTGCTAGACCGGTGCTCTTACCGACTGAGCTATATAGAAAACCATAGTACGGCGTTCGTCCCTGAAACCTCTTAATTTGCATTGCTCGTATGGTCAGAAGTTATTTTATAAACCTGACATAAACCCGAAGGATAGAAATCAACTTGGGGATGCGAGGGATCACTGAAGACATTTTTTATAATAATTTATTCAAACATATAGAGATACTGACCAGATATATATATATAATGTGATTGAAAAAGAGCATAGGAAATGTGATTCCAATGGTATTCGAACCCAAGAACGGGTTTTCTAAAGCTCAGTCGGTTTAGAGCACCGGTCTAGCAATACGGATGTCTCTGGTTGGAATCCCGTTGGAATCCCATTTTCTTTGCTCTTTTTCAATCACATTATATATATCTGGTCAGTTTCTCTATATGTTTGAATTAATAACATTTATTCAAACATTATAACTGTGTCGTATTACACATATTTGTAGTAAGTATAAATGAAAAAGGACGGGTTACGTAATATGTCTCTTATATAGGGATCAGCAACTCGAATTTCTCCTTCAAACTAAATCGTGATCGCAACATTTATTTATGTTATGGAGCACATAGTTATAAAAATGATTGGTATCCCAATGAACGTAATTTTTGACAACCTATACTAGCCTACACTGGTTTAGGGACAACTCGCATTTTTTTGTTCCAATACCGATAATTTATACATGGAATAGCAGTATCTTTCCGTATACGTATACGTTTTCCTAAAACTTTCCCAAACAGGATATAATTTTGTATACGTTCTTAAAAAACAAATGTTGACAAACATGTGCAGGGGCGGATCTAGCTTTTTGCTAAGGGGGGGGGGGGGGGGGGGGGTTTGACCCAATGACGATGCGGAGCATCGTCCACGAGCAGCGAAGCGGCGATTTTTTTGTGGCTATTTTGAACCCCCGTAAGTGATTTTTTTCACTTTCGTCCACGAGCCGCGAACCCAGCTAGCCACCTGAAGTTGGGCCGATGTCGAAATTTGGTTGCCGGATGTCGGCATATCGCCGTTGGCTCGAGGTTAAAATGTCCGCCAGCCCAACATCGTCACGACGTCATTTTTGTTCTATATTGGCATAACGTCATTTTCCGACAATGGCCCAACATCATGTCATGAGATGATGTTGGGCCATTGTCGGAAAATGACGTTATGCCAATATATCACAAAAATGACGTCGTGACGATGTTGGGCTGGCGGACATTTTAACCTCGAGCCAACGGCGATATGCCGACATCCGGCAACCAAATTCCGACATCGGCCCGTCTTCAGGTGGCTAGCTGGGAAGCGGCGAATTTTTTGGGCTATTTTGAACCCCCGTAAGTGATTTTTTGTCACTTTTTTTCACTGATACATTTTCACTCGGCAGCCCAAGGGGGGGGGGGGGGGGGGTTAAACCCATGATGGCGTTTTTCTATGCACATCACATTTTCACTTGGCAGCCCAAGGGGGGGGGGGGGGGTTAAACCCCCTAACCCCCCCCCCCCCCCCCCCCCGTAGATCCGCGCCTGATGTGCATTATTAAATCCTTATACTAAACAAACTTGTGTTTGGTATGATGAAAAAGGGGGCTCCTGGACACGATTGCAGCCCTACCCCCAATTATTTGTTCAAGTCCTTTTAAAAATATTTTTTGTTTTGGTTGTTAGCGAATAGTTTTGATATTGGGGCTTTTAAAAGCTAAAATCCGAAAGCCTCCGGGGGCTGCGCCGCCCTGGCCCCGTCGGAAGCGGCGCGGCTTGAACTAATTACGCGCCTGGAGAATGCCCTTCCTCCTTGGAGAATTACAGGCTAGCCAATGGATAGAAGATATTTTGTCAGAGTAAGTTATTTGTTGTCACCAATCAATTATCTATACCAAAACCGATCAGACGACGGAAGTATCGACAGCGCGAGCGCTGCGGAGAGTTTCATTGGAGGATCGAAAGTGACTCACATTTGGTAACCATGGTAGCCGTCGAGGCACGTTGTGAGGTCTTTGTTGGGACATAGGTCGATGATGCGACAACTTTCCCTGATGGAGACATGGTAGATGTGGCAGTAGTGGTAGTCGAAGACGTAGTTGTCGGAGAAGGAGGAGGAAGTTCAGCTGTCGTGGTGATGGTGGTAGTTGTTTTGTGGTGGGGGGTGACTGTTGTTGTTGCCTTTTGTTGTGGTGGTGGTGGTGGCTGTTGCTGTTGAAAAGTTAAGAGAAATTATTAAATAATTGAACGATGAGTGAACCCCTTATTTAGTGGCCTCTTTACATACCTTGCACAAATCTAAACCAAGTTCCGGGTTTATAATTCGAAACAATTTAATTTGGTGAACAAAACACATTAAATCCTTTGTCAATATCTCAGTTAATGCTTGAACTTGTACACTATGCTGTACATGTATACGAAATAAATTGTATTATGTACATTCGTAGGGTTCCGCTCGCTATACAGTATATACGGAAGGGTTATTGTTACTATAAGGGTCGCCATCATTTTGTTTACAATCCGGGTCAAGTCCTGTCATGAGGGTCTTTGTCACTATTCATAATAGTAGAAATGGTCTCTTTTCATAATTCCCATGCAGGGTTTGCAATTCATATTTATATAAGAGGTCACTACCTCATAAAAGTCGCGATCCATTAAATTATAATTAGGAGGGTCCATATGCATAAAAAGGGTCCCTTTTTATAATGTGAAACGAGGGTCGATATTGACCCTCTCTTTAAATTATGCATTGCCTGGAGACCCTATTTCTATATCACGAATAGTGACCCCTATTTTAGATTATCATTAGCGAGCCTTATGGATATTAGTCTCCTTTCCCATTTTATGAATATCGACCCTTCTTCTGCAATTTATGACATGTTACCCCAATGGTGAGAGATGCAATTATGCCGTATGAATAGCGACCCCTTTGTTCGATTATGAATAAAAAGTAGTCCTGTTCAGGGTCAAGGCAAAATATATGTTATGAATAATGACCCTTATAAAAGCGAGGTACCCTAGATTACCCCTTATGACAGAGAATAAGGGGGCTGTAGCCCCCCTGGCCCCCCCCCCCCCCCAATAGTTTAAAATTCTGGTAAAACTATGTCATATATTCGGGCAAAATCTGTTAAATTTAGATCATACTTATGCAAGCTCGTTTTTTTTTTTCGGCAGCTTATAATGGTGATGACTTTTATTTTGCTTGTTAGGTCAATGAAAAAAAGAAGGGAAGGATTGTCTTCGAGCAAAAGACCTCGCCCCCGCCCCCCCCCCCCCCCCCCCCCTCCCCACTATCCCGGCGACAAAGTGCCCGTACGTCCCTTCATCAAGACCAACCTTTGCATTTCGGCATCTTATTATCAAACTTTCCATTTCCACAGCAGCGGATGGTGGTGAATTTGCCATAGTTAGCATCTTCGCGATTAGTGCACTTGAAGGTGCATTCGGTGCAGGCAGACACGTTGGACTTCGGCGGACACTGCTTGCGGTGGGATCTATGTTCACTAAAGAGGTCGGGGTAGGGGCCGACGTAACAAGGTTGCTCTGGAAAAAAGGATGAAGAGTTGTGGAAGAAAATAAGACAAAATATGTTTCGAATTATTAATTACAAATTATGACTAATAATGACCACTACCCTCTTTACAAATGACATCAAAAACAAGTCATAGCAACTCGTGACATTGTTTATTTATTTACTAGTAAATGTATTCAATATTATTGTTTTTTACTTATTCCGTTTTTTATGCATTAATATATGCATTTCTGTCCGATATATCGAGTACTGCTCTGCCACCTCTTGTATGTATTCAATTTACTATGACAGAGACACAATATGAAGCATCTACGTTGGAACATTCATCTACATGTAGTTTGAACAAAAGTATCTTACCTCCTTTTCCCCTCCCCACTCCTCTTTCCTTCCACCTCTCTCTTCGACCCCCAACCCTCTGCTCCAACCCTCACCTTTTCCCCTCCCGCGCACCTAATTCCCTCCTCTCCTCCTCTCTTTCTTCCCTCCTCATCCGCTTTCTTACTTATCTCTTCGTTCGTCCTCTTCCATCCCTCGGCCTCCCCTCTCCCTTCCCATCCTCCTCTCCTTCGTTCCTTCCCATTCTGCCAACTTCTTTCCTCCCCTTTCTTCCTCCTCCTTTTTCATCCCCTCTCATCTTCTCCCCTCCTCCCATTCCTTCCCCTCCTCCAATATCCTTCTCTCTCTCCGCCATCCTTCACCTCCCCTCCCCGCCTTACCTTCGATCAATCCAATCGAGGTTGAATGATCGACGAGGGCTTCGATGGCTTTTATTCGGGCCTCCTCATAGGTTTCGAGTTTCCTGACTACCACGTGTACGGCGCATCGATGTCCGATATCTTTGCCAGCCCGTCGTATACCACGGGATTATCACGTGTGTACCACCCGCCCGCAAGTTTTCCAAGTTATGTTCAGACCGCAAAGCGACTCCTGTATTAATTGTCAAAATGTATGTTGATGGCACCAATTAACATGAATTAGATGGGCCGTGAGCAAATCATCTACTATATGTATTTACTAATCAGGTTTATTGCTTTATTATTATTTATTACCTAGCTTTCGAAGTTACAAAACTACAGCTGAGAATCTCGCGTATGCGGTATCCCCAACAAAGTTGGTGTCATTTTGCTTGGATCGTTGGTTAGGAGGCTTAAATGGGTAGTTAGTCTTGGTAAAGAGGGCGCTGCACGAAATACATTTTTTGTGAGATAATGAAACACTGGGTGTAAAAAGAGCATACTATTTTAATGGCAGAATAAACTTTATTTGATCAAAATCGGTTCAGAAACGGCTGAAATATCAATAAATATATCCGATCGGAATAAATCTGGGCCCCAGATTTATTCGATGATTTTCATAAAAATTTAAAATATGCTTACAATTTTGTCAGAATTTTCAAAAAAGGTTTCGAAAAAGTGGTTGATGATCTCTCTATCTAATCATTAATTCAACAAAACATTACATGCATAATTTTGTATGAAAAATGGTTGAAACTAATGCTTTTTAGAGAGCGCCGTCTTATGTTTTAATGGCTCTTTTTGAATGATCACAGGCTTTTTACTTAGTCGTTTGTAATTTTCTATACTTTTCGAGCATGGTGGAGTTATGACTATTAGTTTGTAATGTTATTGTGCAGGTTTTGGTTACTAAAGCTCAGCCTTACCAAAACTGTACTACCCCTTTAACTCAGTATCAAAAGCAATTAAGTACATGAAACGCAGCCGAGTGCGCTTAAAAACGTTTCAAATAAAAGTTAATCAAACGTGTAACATCTCACGAAGTTGATCAACTCATTATTTTGTTCTCTTAGTCCGGGGAGCCAGGACCAGGAACAAATTTGTTCGTGCAACACCCACAACAGATTTGGTTTGTCACTTCGGGTGTTTCGGGTTGTTTCTGGAACAATTCTAGTCCTGATGTACAGTTGATTTCTGGTAGCAATACTATTATTTCTATCAATTAAGTATGCAAATTTATGCCCAAAAAAATCCTTTTTGTCTGTAAATCACTAAATATGGCTCAGAATATGCTGATGTTGTGCATAAATATTTTATATGACTTAATTAACAGGTTTTCAACATTACAACTTGCGACAGCCAAATTTTTCTTATGTATTTCTCTATTTTTTAAATTTCTTATGCATTTCTTTGTTTTGTATTGTTTTTTTTCAATGGAATAAATTATTGACCATTATCCAACAATTCTTATCCCAAAATGTAATAATTGCGCGCATTGCGGAATTATCACGCGAAACGTCAAGGGGGGGGGGGGGGGGGGGGGGTGGACTCCACCCACTGGTGAGCATGTACTGCAGAGTACTGCTCACCAGTGGGATGGAATCCACCCCACCTCCTTGATGTTTTTCGTGATAATTCTGCAACGCGCGCATGTATCGCCGCGCGACTACACTTGTTGTTTTTATTGAAGTATTGCACAACTTTTGAGACCAAATTCGCGACAACCGGGTACTACCGTTCCGAAGAAACATGACCCTTTTGTAATTGAATGTCGGCCCAAAATTGCTAAATTTTGTGATTTGTGTACAAATCCTATGGAAATGGCTTTTTTTCCTAGAATACACAAAACCTTTATTATTTTTCATTCTAACCACTGCAATTTTTACATTTTGGGGTGACAACTGTTGGGTAATGGTCAATGATTTATTCCATTGAAAAAACAATAAAAACAAAAGTGGAAAAACAAAAATACATAAGAAATTCAAAAAACAAAGAAATATATAAGGAAAATTTGGCTGTCGTAATTTTTAATGTTGCAAACTTGTTAATTGAGTCATACAAAATATTCATGCACAAAATTAGTATATTCTGAGCCATATTGAGTGATTTACAGACAAAAAGGGATTTTTTTTGCATAAATTTGCATAGAAATAATAGTGTTGCTACCAGAAATCATAACTGTACATCAGGGCTAGAATTGTTCTATATAGAGACACCCCAGTCATCCTAAAGTGACAAACTAAATCTGTGGTGGGTGTTGCACGAACTCCTTATCTAGGCCTCTTCTGAGAATTGGCTCCGGACTATTTATTCGTGATAATATTGTTTATTTCATCATGTACCATTTTTACTGACCCTGTATAATTATGCATCATGTTCTGGCCAGTGCAGACCGTAAGATACACAGTTTTCTGCCAATCAGATTGCAGAGTTCAGGCAGCCAGTGAAATGCACAGCTTTTATCCAATCAGATTGCCGAGATTATGCAGTAAAGAGAACATGGTTGGCTATCAGCCAATCCGATTGCCGAGATCATGCAGCCAGTGAAAATGCTTAGCTATCAGCCAATCAGATGGCCGAGATTATGCAGACGGTAAAATGCATGGCTCTCTGCCAGTCACATTACAAAATCCGTAAGTTGGTTTAAGTAGCAAATTTCCGTTCTTTGCACTATTCGGCCTGGGTTCGAACCTTAGATGGCTGCTTCGTTTGGATGGTGACGATACAGGCCGGTAGGTCCCAGGCGTAAATAATCATAATTGATTGAACGCGTCTGTAAAAAATCAACCAATACGAACACTTTGCATCAATACAATAGAGAGCTATAGACTTACGGATGAACAATCTCATTACCCTAACCCTAACCATAACCTCATGCGCACTTACTGGAGATCCTAGTAATAGCAATACCTATGGTAATTTTGTTTTGTTTTAATGTGATGTGAAATGAAAGGTTATGCTTGTACTTACCTCACCTCTGTGCAGTCCTTCTGGAACCAAGAATGCGAGTATGCAATTGTCATTGAACTTCCCAATTGTAGCTTCAAACAAATAGAAAACAAAGATAATGTAGTTTGCCAAGTCCATTATTTACTTACTGCTCTTATCTACTTAATTAGGAAATGTAATCAAGAATGTTTTTTCCGAGCTCACACATTAATGATAGCGAATAGCAGTGGAAGAAATATCGTCTTATTTTAATGATATAAGACGAAATTGACTGTTAATTTTGTCAAATTTGACCGGGAAAACGCCATTATAGCACAGACATTTGATAACTTGAATCGATGATTAAAATGTCCACATATTATTCAAACAATCATCAACAAAAATCCATCTTGATTTTTATATTATATTTCCGCGTTAACATCGCCAAAGCGTCCATGATCTAATGTACATACCTTCATCCGTGTTGTAGCCTGATGAAGTTCTGCAATTTGACTGCGGTTCCACAGAAGCTGGTGTGGGAACAATAATTCCATTTATCAACATTATACATGCATTCTTAATTCTAAATATTATTTTCATAATTGTTTAAATAAATTACACATTTTTCAGATAACGAAACTCTGGTTCAATAAGATGCAGTACATGCATGACGATTCCGGAACTAGAATTTGTGTTGATGTCTATAATTAACCGTTATACAAATATACCACCCAGTCTGTTGTAGAAAAAAAAAAAATGTAATAATCAACATTATAACTAACATGTTGTGGTCTTAGGCCTTGGAGAGGTCGGCGTTCTTGGTAGACCTCCTGTACATTATAGAATCAAATGAAAGCATGGATTATTATCAATAATAATGTTTGTTTCTCGTTTCAACGTAGACCCCCACAGCCCCCCTCCCCCCCCCCCCCCCCCCCCACACACAAATACGGACACTTCTCCCGAGTAATGGAGATAACAAAATGTCAAATTATGATTATGATTTTGCCCGACAATGGCAATGATTCTTTTGCTATAATTAGAGGTGCACATTGCTGAAATATACAATTCTTTTCCAGTCTATGAGGTGCCTTTTGCCCCAACATGACAATAATTGTTTCTTAGAGTGGTACAAAAAAGGGTTGTCATAACTATACTGTCAGTCAGTGGCTTACCCAGGATTTTTTCAAGGGGGGGGGGGGGGGGTTATTTTGTAAAATTGTCGAAGCCGAGACCAAGTACCTCTACAATTTTCGAGACCAAGGCCATAGGTTGAGAACCCTCTCAGTGGGGGTGAAGGGGGGGGGGGGGGGGTGTCCGTAGGAAATTTTCGAAGACGAGACCAAGTACTTTCAACATTTTCGAGACCGAGACCACGATCCGTCAACAAATTACGAGGTCGAGACCAAGAAATTTCAACATTTTAGAGCGCGAGACCAGGATTCTTTGCAAATTTTGAAGGCCGAGACCAGGTTAATGATGGTCGAGACCGCTAAAAAAATGGTCTCGAGACCGGCTAAAATTTGAAAAAGGGGGGGGGGGGTTCAAACCCCCCCAAAACAGTCATTTTTTGGTCAACCCCCCCCCCCCCCCCTGGGTACGCCTATGCTGTCAGTTGGATAGGTAGACAATATACCTTTTTCCAACTCTTAAAAACTCTCCAGAGTTAAATTCTAAAATTTACTAATTGTGACATCCATTCATCAGTCAATCACTAATCAGTTACTATAATTATAATAAGATGAACAATATACAGTGGAATCTACCTTCACCCACGTTGAGTGCCTGCTAACAGTGGCATCACATGTTTGAATAAAATACCAACTCACACACTTTCAATTTCAATAGCAGTTGGTTTATCAGAAAAGCTCAACCATCATTATTCATTGTTCAATGTGAATTCAATGTGAATATATTTGCCAACTATAATTTGGATATGACACTAAATACATGACATTACCTCAAATATTCGTTGGAAATCTCATTCAATGATTATTGGCAATCCTTTTGCTTATAAATAACGAGTAGCAACTGAAAATAATGTAGCTTGCTCTATGATGTTACTCTGGTGCAATACAATGAAATTAAAACGTGCAATTGTATGTATGATATAATCTTTGTTAGGCGTATCCTTACCAACATTTCTTTTTAAAAATTGTACATTTTATTCGAAATCATCCAATCATTAGAAGGGGATAAGATCGGAACTAGCATGGTATTATGATATAATGTAAAATCAATGGTATGTGTATTCTTACCTCCGGGTTCTAACCGTACAAAATGTCATTAAAATTGTACATTTTATTCGAAATCATCCAATCATTAGAAGGGGATATGATCGGAACCAGTTTATATTTTTTATAGTATTATGATATACTCTATTTTATGTATATTTTTTTAATAACAAATACGGTATATGCCTACCATTCTGAATAGCAGCGGATGCTGCACCCGAAACGAGACAAAGAACCGCTAAAATGACCGAGAAACGGAGAGAAGCCATGGTCTGATCAAGACTGAGTCAGTTTTACTCTCCAAATCTAGACAATCATGACAAAGCAACAAAGTTATATAATAATTGATCGAAAAATATCATAATTAAACAAAAATATAGGTGTAACAGTACTGGAAATTGTACAATATATTTACATTATTGTCATGATTGTTGTTATTCATTAGTTATTATTATGTTATTATCATAGAGGGTTCCACAATTTGTTGATACAAGCACTGCTTTTAGTGGATCCCAAAGTTTGCAATAAATGTGTTTTGAAATTTGTATAATAATTGATATTAATAAGTATTACGTTGAAAAAAAAAAGTTTTAATGAAAAAATGAAAAGTATTTTAGAATATCAAGTAACATCAATAAACAGGACAACAAAGAGTTCAAGACATGTACATTGACATACTCTGCATTGGTACTGCAAGCATTTTACTTGTGAAATAATAAGCAAACAACGGAGTTTCGTTCACTCATTTCAACCTCACATTACATAACAATATCTCGTTTGTGCACATTATTTATTTTTTTTTCCATAATGATATTCAGTATAAGAGACTTCAATTTCCAAGTTAACTTCCTCTTCGTGTTAAATATTATGTATTTTTTAGTTCTGTAATTCCTCATCTACCTTGCATGCTCTCACCATTGAACGAACAAACAAACAAACAAACAAACTGTTAATAATAATAACTGTTATTTATATAGCGCTATTCCCGTTGGGATCATAGCGCTTTACACGATTATTATTACCCCGGTCAACGGATACACACTGTAATCATTCCTGCACATTAAGTGC
Source organism: Echinarachnius parma (assembly GCA_037951105.1). Lineage (NCBI taxonomy): Eukaryota > Metazoa > Echinodermata > Echinoidea > Clypeasteroida > Echinarachniidae > Echinarachnius > Echinarachnius parma. Next base: position 56,468 of record JBAMJV010009019.1, on the reverse strand, counting down.
ACATTTTCCACTCCCTAGGCAGTATTCCAGCCAGCCGCTTATTAGGCGCACACAGTGCTAAGGAAATACGTTCCCATCCTTCCGGGAACTGTTGTGTATGTGTGTGTGTGCTTGTGCGTGTTTATGCGTGTGTGTTTGTGTTTGTGTGTTTGTGTGTGTGTGTGTGTGTGTGTGTGTGTGTGTGTATTTGTGTGTATGTGTGCGTGTGTGTGTGTGCGCGTGTGCGTATAACATATTTTTGTGAACATAATTAAAATTAAGGTATATTTACGGAAAGATAATAAGGAAGGACACATCCAGGCATAAACTTATATGTAATTTGATGCATATTTGAAGATAAAAACATTAACAAGACAGTAATATTGAAGTATATGTATAAACCTAATTAACATATTACGTATGATTTCTAAATAAATCCTGTAAATACAATGTATATATGAACTAGAAAACATTTCTTTATAGTTTTCCTTCTCAAAATAATTTCTTATAGACTTCCTACATGAAAACAAAACCATTTAATAAGCTGTATATATACAAACATGTTTTTTATTCAAATTGTATCTACCCAAGGAATTGATCAAACAAATAATCAACTTACCGTCTATCTGCAGAAACAGATCGCACTTGCAAGTCAGCGTTTAAAATCCCACCGTCTGGACTATAACATGAACACTTATGTATCCCACAATTTTCTTCTAATCAAATGGAGAACGTTGTGCGATTGAAAGCGAGTCACATCAAGTTAATATCTCAACTATTACTAAATTAACCCGCATAGCACATTGATGTGATTTATTTTTGTAATATTATTCTATTATCTTTTCCTCTCCCAGGCAGCAGAAAAAAAACCTATTCACACTGACACCCAGAAGTTTCCCCGTCTGTATTCAAAGCTACCCATGCAAGCAGTTCCATTTCGCAATCATTTGCCCAACAATGAACTTGAGAAAATCCCGATTTGAACAATAAACATTACGTCATCCGTCGAACAAAGGGAAATACGGTCTCATTCTGAACATTACGATGGATATATTTGTTTTCTTTCTTGGGAGTAATAGGAAATAACATTGGATTTTTTTTTTCTCCGTCATATAACGAGTTCCGTACATAATTATACAGACATCAATTTGGGGCAATAGTTTGCTTTGCACCCACACACATTATGTTCGCAGGTTAGTTTTGAATTAAACATGTTAAAGGGATAGTTCCTTTTTGGTTACGAGAGCGCTTCGAGAAATAATTTTGTTGTGAGGCACTAAAAGCAAAGTGTACATCTTGAAAGAGCACACAATTTTAATGACAGAATCAACTTTGTTTGATCAAAATCGGTTCAGAAAAAGCTAAATTATCCATAGATATATCCGATGGGAATATATGCTGGGGACCAACATTTATTTTATTTTTTATTTTTTTATTTTAATCCTACACATTTAAACAAAAATAACTGACTGGTTTTTTAAATTTATTTTGATGATCTCTCTACTGAATATAATTTTAAGCAAACAACACATTCACACTGTTTGATAGAAAATTTGTTGAAACTTGAGGTGTCTGGAGGGCGCCCTCTTGTGTTAACGGCTGCCTTTTTAATAAAAACAACACTGTAACTTAAAGGGGAAGTTCAGTTTTGGTAGAGAGGGCGCTGCACATCACAATTTTTTTGTAAGGTAATGAAAAACTGAGTGTCGAATTTGAGAGAACATGCAGTTTTAATGGCAGAATAAACTTTATTTGGTCAAAATCGGTCCAGAAACGGCTGAAATATCAATAAATATATCCGATCTTATAATTATTTGGATGGCCCAAATAATAAGATGATTTGTGCAAAAAAATTCAAAAATGCTTACACTTTTTCAAAAAAATTCAAAAGCGTTTTTTACATAGTTGTTCATGATCTCTATATTTAATCATTATTTAACCAGACATCACATGCATAATTTTGTATGAAAAATTGTTGAAACCAATGCCTTATTAGAGAGCGCCCTCTTGTGTTTTAATGGCGCTTTTTGAATGATAACAGGCTTTTTACTTAGTCATTTGTATTTTTGTATACCTTTCGAGCATGGTGGGGTTATAAATATTAGTTTGTAATGTTACTGTGCAGGTTTTGGTTGCTAAAGTTTAGCCTTACCAAAACTGTACTACCCCTTAAACCGTGCATTTTTTTCCCTACCATTCAGGCATCATTGAATTATAATTGTTAGTTTATTTTATAAAATGGGTAGAAGAATCCCTGCATTCTGATTGGTCAATTAGCATGTAAAAGTTTTTTACTGATGCATGGCTCACTTTAGTTTGATTTTCAGTTTTTTTGCGCTTATTTTATAAAAACAAATGTTGCACAGGGGAATTTCGTGGATTAAAAAAAAAAAAAAAAAAATTATCATTCAAAAACAAACATTTGGGCCATTCTTGGTCACGTGTGTGACCCAAAATAGGAAAAATTCTGAAATAAGATGCTTATATTTTAGTAAGTATAGGAGGTATGGTGATGTGAACTTCATATATGACTTGCATATGTTGAAGTCTTTCATGTGTAACACAAAAGATTTTATTAGGATTACGTTGCCCAAGGACAGAGGTCAAATGGCATCGGTCACGTGTGTGACTTCGCACGGGAGCACTTTTGAAGAAAAAAAATTTAACTCAATTTCATTTTGGAAATCCTGTGAAATATGAAAAGCTAAAATGTTCATATTAGTTTCAGACAACTGATATATATCTGTAAGTAAGAAAATGGTGAAAGATTAAAGTTATCTCAAACGGTTGTTTTTTAATGCACGTTATTAAGTGGGGATGTCTGGGTCACGTGTGTGACATTTTGGGGTGGTCACGTGTGTGACATGTACAATGTGAATGGAAATATGAATTTTACAAATATTAAGTTTAGATAGTAAAATGAAGTTCAATTGTCACAAAGTTGGTATCATCATGTACAGGAGAATAAAAGGACTGTGCTAGCTTGATTATTTCCTGAGTTATGATTTTTATTTGAATATTGAAATATGAAAATTTATGAATTTTTCTAAGAAATTTTATAAATAAAAAAAAAAAAATATATTTCATGAACCCTTGGACACTGATCTTTCCAATAATGAAATAAAACTACTGAAAAAACAAACTTCATTTTTTCCAAAAAAGTTTCACTTTTCAAAGAATGGCCCATTTAATGTTAAAATTTATATAAATTTTTTTATTTCATCTAAAAAAAAATTACAAAAATTAAACAAATTATAAATATATATATATTTTTTAAAAATTAATATAAGCAACATTTTATAATTAAAAAAAATATATATTAAAATGTGACATCACATTTTTTCCCAGCCATGGGTTAGTACTTTTGAAGCCATGGGTTAGTACTTTTGAAGCCATGGGTTAGTACTTTTGAAGCCATGGGTCGGTAAATTTAGCCAATTTAGCCATTACTGGGAAAAAGTCTGATTTTCACATTTTTTCGCGCCCATTTTATAAAACAAATGCTGCACAGGCATATTTTGTGGATCGGTAAGAATTGTATGCACTCTTTTAACTTTGGAAATGGTCTAAAACCCATACCAAAGTTAAACTCGTGCATCCAATTCGTACCGATCCACTCATGCCTGTGCATCATTTGTATAATGATTACTTACGCAATTTAGTTACTAAACTTATGTTTGTTCAAAACTGTATACTATCCCTTTAAATGCCACAGGCAAATACATTATTAAATTATTAATATACCAACAAACATTACATGCTGCCTTGCGTACATATAATGATATACACATACACACTTACACAAACAAACAAACAAACGTACACATACACACAATTATACTGTATTAATATACATAGAAAACATAATATACAAAATAATACACACACACACCGATACAAACATACACATTACAAACATGCATAAGTATGCACATACTCAGTGTAAATACACAAAAACGTTTATACAACTACATACGCCCACATGCACACCCCCCAATAATAATATAAATATATCGTGCACACACTTTTTTTTTTTTTTTTTAAACACACACACACACACACACACACACGCATGCACATACTCAATGTTAATACGTATACAGCAATTATACAAATACTCACGTGCACAAACATAACCAAATACATAACACACACATCACACACGCACAAACACACACACACACACACACGCACACGCACACACACACACACATACACATACTCAATGTTAATACATATACAACAATTATACAAATACTCACGTGCACAAGCATAACCAAATAAATATCACACACATCACACACACACAAACACACACACACACACACACACATACACATACTCAATGTTAACAATTATACAAATACTCACGTGCACAAGCATAACCAAATAAATAACACACACATCACACACACACACACCCACACACACACACACACACACACACACACACACACAGATATCTGAATGTATAAATCATCTTTATTTATTTGAATAAATCCAAATGTTACAAAGAAGGGATTCTAACCCAGGTCCAAGATACAAGTTAAAAATAATTCTCCTTCTTACAATGACAGGGTGAACCAAATAATAAATACACGAATAACAGGAATGGTCTATAAGTACATAACACTTACAAATAATAACACATTTCGCATTTTGAAGCAGTGAGAACGAAACAACCAAACATTTCTGTTTCCAAAAAAGAGCACTTTATTGAATTGTATATTATAATTATACTTAGTACCCTTGTATTCCAATAAACTAGGGGTATTACCATAGTTGAATAACTATTTATTATGATGAGCAATTAACAATACACAATTAGTCTTTCATTTAGTGACTTGACTTTAAACAAAAAAATGATGTACGTTTATAACTTCCAGAGCTCCGCAAACTTAATGAAAACAAATAAAACTTTCACCAATCTATCATTTTCATAGTACAGAAGAATGTACCAGGAATGAGTCCAGTACACCAACAATTACAGACAAAACATTTGCTCCTGAAATGCGTTAATCAACATGTGACAAACTCACAATCATGTTCATGTCAGTGCGCGGACTTTGATGTCAGTTAGATAAAATCAAAAGGGTTTCGAAAAGAGGATGAAATAAATCATAGACAAAGAGTAATCTCAAATAAATGACAAAGTTTACTATACTGCAGAATATTCTGTATCGACTGGTTTGCGAATCATTATGAAATTCAATATCATATTTCTTATCAAATTGGTGCAATTAAAGAGATCTAGTACCTTTGTTGACACTTGCTCTCATATAATAATGATTTCACAATAGGTATTTAGCTGATAGGTATAAATGATAAATATATTATAATGAATTAATTGCTTGGTGATTAATAACTTAGAACAGTTCCAATTATGAATGATTAGCAATTATGCTCAATGATTTGATATTTGTTCTTTGTGTAGTGTAGCTTCGTTATAGTGATTTTACTTTTGTACATTTTGTACTTAACATTAATGTTCCAATTCATTTAAATGCGAATGTAACAATTGCTATATTATATTATTTATACTATGTATGTTTTGATGTTCAATGTACACTGATCCTTTCAGCACTGCTGCTGATCAGTTTGAAATGTATACCAAAATAAATAAATAAATAAATAAATAAATAAAATACATGCAAAAACTGGTAAATGGTTGATAACTGTTTATGTCTGTGATTTGATATGTCCATTGAGTAATATAGAAACATTCCATGGTAAATGGATGTCATATGACCGAGTCATGGGCAAATATGCAATGTGATATTCACTAACTCGATCATTGCACTAAATTTGTACACATTTATAATTATCCAGTAGATAGTTATAAATCTGAACACTACAATCATATATTTTTTTACGGAAGAAAAATTAGGAAAATTCGTAACTGATTATGATCAAACAAAGTCTATTAAAATCAACCTATTTTTCCTAACAAAAATATAACTTGAAGCGCCGTCTCAACTAAATGTACTATCCTGTTATATGCAGGTCTAATAAAAAGGTATTTTTTCTGAAATCCTGTGATACTGCAAATCTTAGCCATGTGCAATATCTCACGAAAAGTAGTTTGATAATGCATGATTTTTAATTTATAATATAAGACTAGAACTATTTAATGTGCAATTCAAACATAACAAAAGATACATTGTATAATTTTGTTCTTCTTGTAAGGAATTATATGAGGAAGCATAAATATATATACATGAAGTTGAATTAACATAGTTTTTAATGTTTCGCAAAAGAAAAATTTGTTCTATCGCATTAAACAAGTTATGGAACTGAATCCTAAGTATACCATATACGTATATTGGTGTATGTAATTTGTTGGTGTATGTAATTTGTTGGTGTTGTGAATGTAGCGCTTGAATTTTAAGGGTGATCCTGATTGGTTCATGGTCACAATGGGAGCTGGACTCTCGTCACTCGCTTTTGTCATCTGCCAATGAAAAACAAAACAATTTCAACAAATAACTTGTACATTTCATATGCAATATGAATAAATATAAATTTGCATCACATGTATCTATGCATCTATAAAATGTAAATGGTGTTGCATTATTTATTATCAAGAAAATAATATATTCAAGAAGTCAAAGGGGAGTCAATAAAGAAATGGACTAACAATCTTAGCTGAATCTTGATCTATACCTTTTCTATACCTTTCGAGCATGGTTGAGTTATAACTATTAGTTTGTAGTGTTGTTGTGCAGGTTTTGGTTACTAAAGCTCAGCCTTACCAAAACTGTACTATCCCTTTAAGAAAACAATGCGTACAAATAAGAGGAAACCATTAATCCATGGTTGAGTAAGCACACATTTTGGAGTATTTTCAAAATTCACAGAAGTAATCTGATTATTGCAGTTTGCGCTGTTTTATAATTTATTACAATGAATGCATTTAACCACACGTGCCATTATAAAGTATAAATGGATGGAATAGCAAACAGCATTGTTTCACAAACCATAATGAAAGCATGAAGTCACATGTGCTGTTTCTCTACAATGTACAGGCATGCACGGTTTATTTTGAATTTTGAAATTGGGTCATTTTCGTTTAATATGTGCTAATTCAACAATGCAGGGATGAATATCTCTGATTTCGACACTAAATGTACATAACAACTTTATAAATACTATGGTAAGATGACAACGTGAAACAATTATCGGTTTTGAAATTATGAGCAGTTGTTTAGGGTATAATTAGTTACTTTTTGTGTTCGGCTTATATACAGATTGGCCACATCGAATCGCTTTGTAGCTTTACGCGGGCTTACCTAATTCACATGATTAAAATTATGTCGATGTTGCATTAAACCATAATTTTACCACAATTATAAGATGAGGGATAGTTGGGAAAGCTAACAAAAACATTGGTCGGTCAGAAATAGCTCCATTGACTGCACAGGAAGCCCTTATGTCTCTTGCTTTGCTTTGCCTTTAATTCGTTGTTTTCAATGATTTGCCAAATTTGGGACTGTAGAGAACTGTCTGTTGAACACTCACCTGCTGTCGCTGATTCCTTCCCCTTCTTCCTGTTTCCTAGAGCACGAACGACTTGCACTGTCTTCTGGTCAGCTGGAGGAAAAGAAGGATATCAATCAACATAATAATTATTACATTGATGGAAACATATCAGGTATCAGTGATTTCTTAGTTTGCTCCACACGTTACACGGACTTCATCTTAGGCCAGTTATAGGGGATAAAGGCAATAAGTCCCGCAATAAATCAATTTTTTTTTTGTTAAGAGAACTGTACATAACACAAACCTTCCTTAATTGCTTAGTTGTTTGAACAAGTGTGCGCAAGTTACAACAAGTCATGTATTTGAGACAATTTTTTCAGAGAATTATTGATAGCTTATAGTTCATTACAAAAAACGCGAAGTATACGTTATTTTCAATGTTCAATATACCGGTCTATAATCACCGATAATACAGTTTATATAGAAGTAGTTATTTTGAATACATACGTATGTGTAAACATTAATTATTTGCGTTATGCACACAAACGCATATAAAGCATCAGCAACTATTGAAAACAATTCATTTATCCGGAAACATCCTTTCATCAAGGAAAAGGGAGCAACTATAATAGACCAACCTCCACACGGTGGAATTTCATCGTCGAATTGGCCATTCCCACAGCAGCGGACAGTGGTGGATTTGCAACAGTTTGCATCGGCCGCATTGGTGCACAGGAATGTGCATTCAGTGCTGGCAGGTACGGTAGAGTTCTGTGGACACTGCCCGTCTATGTTCACTAACGAGTCGGGGTAGGAGGCGACGTAACAAGGGTTTTCTGGCGAAAGGGTAAATACAATTATAGGTGAAAACATAAAACATTACTTATTTACCTCAAAATATGATTTACACTATAATCTCTACCCGCTTCATGTGAAAATATTGTCTAGAAACAAATACCTACGGCCAAGCTATTTTATTGATTTACGTATTCATTAATTTATTCATTTCAATAACTCTATTTCCAAAAGTTTGAATCATTATAATACAAAATAACATAATGTTCATATACATCAGAATAATACAAATACAATTACATAAAAATGGAATTTATGACTTTTGTGATATAATTTGTTATAAATTGCAAAGAGCCTCTAAGCGCTGCACAATATAATTACATACAAATCATCAAATGACATTTCAAGATACAATAAACATACATGCATATAATATACAGACATTAACTATTACAAAAATGCTAACTTAAACAAATGAGTTTTTAACCTAGATTTAAAAGTATCTACATTTGGGGAAGTACGGATATCAAGGGGAAGATTGTTCCATAGAAAGAAGGCAGCACAGGAAAATGTGGCAATAAGGAATATCCGTGAAGCTCAGAGAGCTTGAATAGAAGAAAATATTATTAGATAGTAGTTACATCAATTGAAATGTGCCTTTTACATTCCAAATACAATTCAAGTCTTACTTTAATCTTATGAAATGATCTATTATTTATTTTTATTTTGTTATTGTAATACAATAATGTTTAGTTATGTATATTATGTATTCATATATCCCCATCCCCAATCTCCTATACCCTCCTCCTCCTCCCCTCCGGTCCCACACCGTCTTACCTTCGATCAATCCGATCGAGGTCAAATGATCGACGAGGGCATTGATTGTATTTCTGCGGGCCTCCTCATAGGTGTCTGAATACCTGACGACCACCGTGAACGGCATATCGATGTCGGATAACTCTGCCAGACCATCGAATACCACGGGATGAGTCAATGGTTGGTAAATCCGCCCGCAAGTTCTCCACGTTATCTTCAGACCGCACAGCGACTCCTGTATTGATAGTGAAATATAATTTGATGATAAAACGAATCTCGCGTGAGATTAAGAAGGCCAGTATATTTGGCTAAATGTTGTTATGCACGCCATATTGGAGATTGGAGCCTTGAACTCGAGCGAATCAAGCCTATTTTTCTTTGCTCATGTTCTTTTATTTGAAATAATTATGGTCAGTTTCCTTTATGCATGAATTTTTGATGAATACAAATCTGCACCTTCGTCCAATTCGCGTGATCCCTCGCACTTTCCTTACAAAAGTCGATTTAATTACCCTTGGGTTAGTGCCATGTTTATAAGTATATCTTCTGACTATAACGAGCAATGAAAAGGGTTCCAAAGGAACTTCCCCCATTCAAGGGGTCTTTGTGGCTCGATGGTTGAGCACCGGTCTAGCAATCCGAAGGCCTCGGGTTCGATTCTCGGCGAAGCCTTTTTTCTTCGCTAATTTTCATAATGTATATGCATTACCCTTCTTTCTGGTATTGCGAGGGTATAGGGTATAACGGATGCAATTCGTGCGTCACGGAGGATTGCACGCACGAGGAAACTGTGAAGTTATAAATTATTCAGTGGCGAATGATTACACACTACGAAAAATGGATCACTTTTTCAACCTTTTTTTGCCACACCTGGCAGCACCTTTATAGTATAAAGGTGTATGTAGGGTCACACCTTAATTATTACTTTATTTGTACACAAATTGTTCCCTTATGTAATTTTTGTAGCACATTATTAGGGGGCCCGGTTCCCCCGCCCCCCCCCCTCCCCCGTATCACCCCGTACCACTGATTAAAGTTCAAAAATATGAAATGTAACCGAGTATATTTACTGCCACGTCGCAACAAGTTTCACTAGCACACGAAGTAGTTCTTCATCCATATTATTGTCCAACAATATTATTGGACATGAAATTATGTTAAATTCTCCAATTTCACCACATGCGATAAACTTAACCCCCGGCTTATCACTTTATTGTTCTATTCAGCCAGTGAAAAGTGCATTATTATCAGAGCAGCCTATTAGAAGGTTATTGTGTATGTTGTGTTTGTAAAAAGTACTCACCTCACCAATGCGATATCCTGGTAAGAATTTGGACCACTTGCAAGTTTTCTTGAATTTCACTATGGAATCTTGGCATACAAAAAATGGACAAAAACAACGTTAATGTCGTTTGCTTTGGTCCATATTTCCTTGCATTTCATCCAAGTATTGATAAGTCTTCTCCTCTTGTTTTTTTATTTTTTATTTTATTTATTTTCCTAAATCAAAATTATAAACATTACAAAGAATAAAACAATTAATGGACACAATGAAATCGTAAATAAATAAAAGTAAAGTAAACAAAAAATATACATACAGCCTCTATAGTTAAGAAACTTACCTTAGACTTATTGTATATAGCTCCTACCCTATAGTTGAGCACTGTCCGAATACTTGCAGTAATTTTATCATTATACTTTCGAATTTTTCGAAATGTGTTAATTTTCTAGTAAGAAAGTTTATACAAAGGAAGTTACTCTAGACGAACTTGAAATACATTCACAATTACCATAACCATGATAACGGCAAAGAAAACATAATTCACCCTCCCTCCATCTCTCCAGCAATGTTTTTCCCCCTCTCTCCCATCTCCTCTCTCTAGTATCAAATACTAAACTGGCAAAGACTTTTTTTTTCTTGTTTTTTTACTTAAAGGGGTAGTACAGTTTTGGTAAAGCTGAGCTTTAGTAACACAAATCTGCACAATATCATACAAACGAATGGTTATAAATCCTGCATGAGATGTTATATTGAAATAATGATTAAATAGAGAGATCATCAACAGCAATGTAATAACCTCTGTTGAAAATTTCTGAAATAGTGTAAGCATTCTTTTTTCAATTTAAAAAAAAAATCATCGAATAAATCTGGGCACCAGATTTTTTCCGATCGGATATAATGTATGTATTGTTAATGTAGCCGTTTCTGAACCGATTTTGATGTAATCCTCTTTCAAATTTTACACTCGGTTTTTCATTATCTCACAAAAAAAATTATTTCGTGCAACGCCCTCTATACCAAAACTTAACTACCCTTTAAAGGAATAGTATAGTTTTGGTCAAGCAGAATTTTATTGACTAAGAGATTGTAAGTTACCATTAATATATGTACAGTTATAATTCAATGATGCGTGATTGGTAAGAAAGCATATAAATAATTGAGTAATAGGGCTGTTTTCATTCGGAAGGCACTCGTTAACACAAGAGGGCGCCCGTTAGACGCATCAATTTGCAACCACTTTTTTTTTATAAAAAACAAAAAATGAATGTGATAATTGGTTAAAATAATTATTCAATAAAGAGATCACCAAAAACAATTTTGAAACCATTTTGGCATTTTTTCAAAAATGGATTGGATTTTTAATTATCTTTAAAATATTTTTAAAAATAATAGTCAAAGTTTTCGAATTTTTAAAAATATCCTTTACATTTTAGTCCCCAAAGTGTATTCAGATTGAATATACTTACGGATATAACAACTATTTCTGAACCGATTTTGATAATAACAAAACTTGTTCTGTCTTCAAAATTGTATGCTCTTTCAAATTGTACAATTATTTCTCGAAGCGCCGTCTAAAACAAAACTGAACTATCCCTTTAAATGTATATCAAAATTATTCACGTATTTACATACGCATCCATTACACACATACATACCTTCATCCGTGTGGTAACGTTCTGAAGCTTTGTAATTTGACTGTGGTTCTGTAGTGGGTAAGGGAACAATGAAAAAGTAAAAATCTTAGTTTAATTCATAATTATTATAAGATTCATAATATTGCAGAAATTCAAGTCTTTTTCGAGATAACAAAACTATGGGTCAATCAGATATGCACGGTCAAGACTTGTATCATTGGATTTGATATAATGGCAATAATGAGTTAATGGCTATTTAACGTACATGTAATGTATGTCACCACCTCCATTTAAATAATAAGGGTGCACACATTCAAAGTTTAAATTGCGATATCATCATGCACTGAACTGGGCCACGAACAACTTTCAACAATTTAGAAACTATTGTGTTTTAACACCCCGTATAACACACCACGGAGAAGTCTGGTCACACACTCTGCACTTCCGTAACCGTGAAAAGAGCCACGTCAGTTAACAGGTTTAGTGTACGATCATCTTACATGCATGCTGACATTTTAGCTCGAATTAATAGCAACAGAACAACCACGTTTTTTCTACATGTTAACGAAAATGCAATTCGTGGCTCTTTCGGTGAGGCTTTACGGGGGGAGGGGGGGGGGGGGGGGAGGGGGTGACAGACTGACAGGGATATGCAATGCCATGGCAGTATAACGCATTATAAATAATCCTAATTAACAATCGAACGGGGTTAAATCTAGACTATTATAGCATTATACATATTGTGATATACTCTGTATTTCGCTGTGTGTTCTTGTGAAAAACGTGGTGTATGCCTACCACTTTGAGTAGCAATGGATGCTGCTCCCGAAACGAGAACGATCACCGCCAAAATGACCGAAGAACGGAGAGTAGCCATTGTTTGATCCACACTGAGTCAGTTTTCCTCTTCAAATATAGACATGATAATAATAAGCAATTAACTACCAATAACAAACTAATTTACTCATAAACAAGCCCTACAAAGAATGGAAGACATTTCTTTGATTAAGCATTACGTACAGAAAAAAAGTCATAAAATGTTCCCGTTTGGATTGAAAATGTGTATATTTAACCCATACGTTTTTTGTTAAAAAATCCCCGCAATTATTCATGAAATTTATGTTTTCTTCAAATTCTAGACATAAAATCTGCTGTAGGCATTCCTAATCCTATTGACCATACCCCCTTTGATATGTTATGAACTTTTGTGTCTTTAAAAGGTAATGAAAGTGACAAAATAGTGTAAACAATTACAAAAATTGGACAAAAAGTGCTTTGTCCAATAATTTTGTCCAAGGCTGTATGTGAGAAATAATTGTGAGTTACTAGATCCCTTGAAAATGCCCTGTAATAAACCAGGAAACATTTTTGGATAGCTTTTCTATTCAAGATACTTTATTTTCAACACCTTTTCTTTATACTTAAAACGCCAACTAAAGCATAAATAACTTTTGTATCCAAATATCTGTTCAATCGAGTTTATTTTACTGAAGAAATTGACCAAACAAATAATCAACTTACCGTCTTTCTGCAGAGACAGATTTCCACTGGCAAGTTTCAGTTTGAAATTAAACTTTTATCATTAAAATTTTCTATTCATGTGGAGGAAGTTATGCGATTAAAACCATGATTCACAACAAGATACATATCACAACATTTACTTAATTGAGTCTAGCTCATAGCGCATTCACTGGGATTTATATTACTATTCTCATAGCGATTTCATGGGAATATCTTTTATCACTATTTGTTATCTTATTACCTCCCAGGTAGTAGAAAACAACATAAACTAACACTTATTCAGATCTGAACTTCGTCAAAACAGAGTACCCCGAAGTTTCCCCTTCTGTATTCAGAGTTACCCATTCAAGCAGTCCCATTTTGCAATCAATTCTTTGCCAAACAATGAACAACAACACAAAACTCCCCGATACGAACAATAGATATCACGTCAAGGGGAAAAACGCTCTCATTTTGTACATGACGATCAAACTTTGAAAGTGTGATATGAAATAACTAGAAGCCAACCGCTCGACGCCGTGCGTGCCCCGCATAGGATAAGTACTGTACAATAATCCGCGCATGCGATCCGAGTCTTATTGCATGAATAAACGTACAAACATAATTATGCGTGATTGATTCATCGAACATTTTTCCCGTGATCGGGATTTAGAGCGCTATATGGATTTAGAAGACACAGAGATTTAATATATTTATATAATTATATACTGTACATGTTCTCATCCACTTAAATACATGACAGAATCGTCAATTCAGAAGAAGTTTTTAAGAATAAGTAAGTTGCATAAAAACAAAGTTACTGGAAAGTAATCTGTTCCGGAATGTTTTGGTGCTATTGCTTATCTCTTTTGTAGGCATCGTCAAATACAGTAAAACGGTCCATGAATTTGGAAACTAACACATTTGTATGGTCTGCATTATAATGAAACATCTATTATCTATAGGAAGTTAAGGAGTATTTTAAGGGATAGTACAGATTTGGTACGAGAAAAGCAGGTACAAGAAATAATTTTGTTGTTAGGTAACGAACAAGTAAGTGTCATACATTATACTGAAAAGGCATAATTATGGAATCAATGTGGGACCACATTTAGGTTATTCGAATGATGCATATTTGGTTATTAAATGGACTTAGTAACACTGCCCAAATACTCAAAAATTACTTGGAACTCTAGTGGTTCTCTCATATCTTATCATATCATATTATTGGAATCCCATTTTCTTTGCCTTCTTTTAATCACAATATATTTCTGGTCAGTTTCTCTATATGTTTGAATTAAAAGATATTTACGATTGACAGATTGAAGTGTTCAGATATGAAATTGTCTACGGGATAATTTCATCCCGTGTACAAAGTGAGTACAATGGATTAGTGAATATCACTTTGCATTTTTGCTCATATCTCAGCCAAAAACTATCAAATTAACGTGAAATGTTCACACATCACTTAGTGGACATATCAATTCACTCCAATACACATATAAATCACTCATCACTTTTTGCACTTGCCAAAAGTTTCTAGATCCCCTTTAAAATGATATAAACAATTATGGATAATTCAGCTGTTTCTGATCGATTTTTATAAAATATTTGTTATCCAGTTTCCCTTTCATATTGCACTTAGCATGTTTAGTTGTCCATTTAGCTCACAACAAAATATATTTAGACTTGACGCGTGTTCTCAATTATCAAAAGAAATGTATACCTTTTAATTATTGTTTCCCTTGTAAGTTGTGACTGTCGACCATTTCAGAAAACAGACAAAATAACTGACAGAAAAAAGGGAATCTTCCTGTTTAATGATAAAATACATGTTTATTTCTTCTTTTACAAACAAATCATAAACAAGCATGTAGGATAAACAAACTGTTTAATACTCCTCAAAACATACATTTACCTATTAACAAGCTACACTATCGCATAACACTATTTGTGTAACTGAACTAATGTTTTAGATTACGGCACTGATTTGAAAGAGCTTACATGTTTTTCGAGCTTACAATTACTATTCTTTGATGTCAGCAATCAAATTTCTGTGATAAGGTCCTCATTATTTAGAAGCAAATATTCGTTTTCCGGTTAAGTATACCTAGACATTGAATTATACCTCTGTCACTCATCATGGTAACAATTATGACAAATGTACTTACATGTACGAGATGCTCTTTTTGCAAAATATACACATAATAATTATGTTACTGAAGATGAATAATGTTGAGATACAAACAAATTCTCTTTGCCTAGTTTAAAGGTAATGTACAGCATAGTTGAAGGACACATTGCAAAACTGGTATATTCGAAGGTGAGATATCAATACATAGATATTTATAGTTTTGTTTTTCTTCTGTAAAATACATTTTTTTCTACCTTTTATCAATCTTTTCTATTGTGAATATATGCTACAATATATGCTATTTTTAAAAGGCAACGAGGGACCATTTCTACAAGCCTACATACTGTGGTTTTTAATTACTTCCCCACTTTTGTTTGTTTATTCATTTAATTGTAACCAATCATGCATTTGATGTTGATGCATTGTTATTTTACAAGTGGAAATAAATAGAAACTGAAATTCAACAAATTGAAATTAAAATTGAAAATGAAATAGATAGATTTGATATATTCATTTTATTGTCCACATTTAAAAAACATTGAAATTTGGCCTCCACTGGCGTAAAAATTTAAATAATATTACATTCACATGGTGACATGGTAACATAATTTATACAGAATGAAGTGCATTATAAACAAACATGAGACGAATATGCAATCCTAAAAGAAGGGCAGCAAGAGGAAGTGGAAATTCAAAACACCCCGACAGTATAAAAAAAATGTCCCATAATATAATGTAATATCAAATAATTAAAAAGAACACACATAAAATCACATATCAAAATTACATAGTACAAAATGTTATTCTATCTATATGTGAATATTGTAAAGGCAAAGTATAGTGCGTGTCGGTCATTTATCAAATTTAAATGATACAAGATATTTGAAAACGAAGAGACAGGAATGATAATAGTAGTCATGTGTAAAATACATTATTTAAAAATATACAAAGTTTCCATCCAATCTACGTGAGGCTCGAAACTGCTATAACGTAAAATTATACCATACCAAAAATTTCCTTTTCAAAGTCTTTTTGCGAAGTCCTTTAAAGTAATCCATTAACATTGCCAAATTCAACCACATTGTCCACACTTCTCTTGTACCATGTTGTTTGGCTTACAGAATAATGAAATGGTTAGTGACTTTTCAAATGTCTCCCTAATTAAAGAGATATTTTAGCTAATCAAGTTTGACTGTAGTCATAGTATCCAAATCCACATACTTTGTGTGAACGATTGGTGGATGAAATCTGACATAAATGTTCACTTTTTCCAACTAGGTAAACATCATTCATTCCCTTTCAAACTTTCACACACATCATTGATAAGAATTGCACGATGATAATGGCATAATTAAGATTGAAGTACCGAATATCACTTTTGGACAAATCACAGCAAGTTAAGGGGTCACGAAATCAGTCTAAGCAGAGCTCAAACCAGAGCTCAAACCAAGATGTCACGCGTTTAAATCATCTCCTTCCAGATAGATGTCGTAAATGTACAGTGCTTGAATTTGAGGGTAATCCTGATTGGTTAAAGGTCACCGTGTGACTCTTGAGCTCGACTCCCCGCACTGCTCACTCGATTCTGCAAATTGTTAGAGAGGAAATGTAAAAGATTACACATTTTACAAAAAGACAACCTATTAAGCAATTTCATGTAAAGAATACTCATTAAGTAGTTGACCGCGTAAATTTACCTACACAATTCTAATATATTTAAAATTCGGACTCCAATATATGAAGATTTTTAATTATCAACAAAATTCAAATAAGGTCAGCTAGTGTGTTAATATGTCATCGCTTTTGGGTATCTTGGTAGACACATTGTCGATTGAAAGATAAAAAACAAAATTATTACTGATATGGAGGGTCTTTATAATTATCATTGTTATCATATGGGGAAACTACACTATAAGGGGTGTCCCCCTTAAACAAATCGAACGGCATACTTCAATACCATGGGGAAAAATAGCTGTTTGCACTGGATGGGCTGTCTTTTACGAAGAAAAATTAATCAAGATCAGCAATTTTGTAGGAGAAGATAAGGGCAAAATGTCAGGCTTTCTGACAATTTGCCTCTTTTGCTTGACATAGTACACTTGACTGCTGAGTATTCTTTACGATTCGCGGCTTAGCTTTGGAACCATTGATTGTTTTTAGTAACAAAGGTGTATTGTTTTCTGCTATAACAAGCGGAAGAGGCGAATATTCAGGCCAAATGTGAGTTGAATTTGGAAAACATTTCAATCTCAACATCATGTATGGACGTACAGACTAATTTTGCTGGTGGGCGGGGGGGGGGGGGGGGGGGGGGCAATGTCTTTTGCCTTAAACATCCATTTCGTTTTCAACCGACAAGCAGAATTTAAAAAAAGTGATAATAAATTATTTAGTTTAGGGAGAAATGTTTACTTATCACTTGCTTTTTTATTCTGTTGTCTTCTGTCCCAATGTCTTCCATCCCATGACATTCAGAAGACCTAGATGAAAAATACATCGATCAAAATTATTGAATTTGTGGAAAATCATTAATAATTACATATTATATTTTACACAATGATTGCTTTTAACTTTGACATATTGACGGATTCAACAACTCTATTTTGAGCTGTAAAATATTAGAATAAAGTCAGATTTCACCTCGTATATACTGGCATGACTATTACTAAGCAAATTAGCCAGTACTACGTTATACTTGTTCATGGTCGTGTGGATCGGCGACTAAAGTGGCTCATCTACTGGACTTGTCCAGTGAGGAGGATGGCTAAACATCCAACATGATTAAAAAATAAATGATGACAAAGGATGGAGGAGCTTTCTGTGAGCCCATGGCCATCTAGCATTAGGGTGCTGATCAGGGATCAATGGGTGCGCGAGTGATGAACCCCCCCCCCCCCCCCCCCCCCCCCCCCCCCCCATAATCAGGTTTTTTTCCCCCTCTGTGCAAGCGAAGACAAAACACTGTCAGGGCTTATAACTCTAAAACGCAGAGAAAAAAACAAACACGGATCAGGGTGGTGTTTCACAAGATTTTTAGTTGAACTTACCTCTGAGTTGGACCTAACAATTATAGAAATCCATTTGTAGCCTTGGAATAAAGCATATTCCAAAAGCAAACAAATACGAGTATTTACAAACTTAAACAAAAATGTATATAAAATATTACTGATTTCAATCAAAATGTATGCCTTTTAAAAGAAATGTTCTAACAAGTTTACAAAGAAACTAACGGCTTTCCATAATAGTGCGGTCCAACTAAGAGTTAAGTTCAACTTTTAATCTTTGTGAAACAACCCCTGGTATGGGATTTACTCTATTCATGCGATGTTTCTTTCCGTAATGGTAATGATTTAGTTTCTTTCAAAAGTGGGACAAACGAATTTCGTGATATCAGAATTCGAACGAATAAAGGACACTCTGACCTGTCGATAGGGCTAGCTTTAATAGACTGCTGATATTGCCTGCATGGGCTGGTCTCTTCTGTTATATACACACATATATTACTATAACTTAAATATAAACTATTATGTGTAATATGGTACTTTACCTTCATTTTCTTCATTTTCCCGATTTGGACGTCTCTAACAGAAAGAAAATAAACATTATAAGGTATACATTCATTTACATGCATTAATATATGAATATTAATTGATAACTAAATGACTAATATGTCAATCTTGAATTTTTCCCGCCACTCAACACATAAGTTATGCAAGATATTATGACAAATTATTAAGTCAAGTGGTTCATGGGGTGAGCTTATCCCTATTACTGAAACCTAGGGTTTATAAAGGGACTTAGTAACATTGTCCAAATCCTAAAAATCCAATTTGAATTCTAGCGGTTCCCTCATACCTTGTTGTATTCGTAATAAAATCATGGGACAAGTTTCGGTTTTTAAAATTTCCCTTTCGTTACAAAGATGTGTACGATTGAAGTGTTCAGATAATAAAAAAAACTCCGTTGGAGTTTTGAAACCATGTACAAAGTGAGTGCAGTGAGTTAGGGAATATCACTTTGCATTTTTGCTCATTACTCGGCCATGCAACGTCCATTTGACAATACCCTGTGTACATATTAGATAACAACAATATACATTGCATCAACCATTCATCACTTTTTGCACATGTCAACAAAGTTACTAGATCCCTTTAAAATAAGAAAAAATCTAATCTGAAAAGTAAATTTAAATATGAATCCGTATGCATATGATATCCTGATTGTGTTGTGAATATGTGCTACAATGGTAAACAACATTCTCATCCAATTAGCCTCCATCCTACAAATCGATTGCCTTGCAATTATATAAGAAGAATTGGAAATTAAGTCAGTGAAAATTTGAGCAAAAACTGTCAAGAAGCAAGAAAGTCGCGACTGTTCAAGTTCACTTGGGAATTTCTTTCACAATGGCCGCCACGACATGTTGGATAATCAATCTTGTTCAGGGAAGTTCACTTATGCCCAAATTGTGTTTATATATAAAGGCACGTTTCTCTATACCTGTTTTTATAATTTAATGTGTATATTATTTGTAACTATCTTTAATATATTATTAATATGATATAAAATGCATTATATGTGTCATTACTATTATTGTTATCGATCTTATTATTATTTAAGAAGTTTTATTAGTATTATTATTATCATTATTCGTATGATTATTAATAGTATTACCATTACTACCTCTACTACTACTACAACTACCGCGCTGCAACATTCCTTCCATGATCATGATCTCACCTTGCAGTTTGATAGGATGTTCCTCTTCCAAATAGCAACACAGGACAACGCGAGTAAAGCAGCAGGAATAAGCAGGAATAACAGCTCTCCAACGTCTGCTAAAAAGAAATATGTAAAAAAATAAGCAAATCTATAGGGTTTCTGCGGGAGGAAGGGATTTCAGGGACGAACACAGGCTAAGGGCTTTCTATAGCCCAGCTGGTAAAGCACCTGTCTAGCAATCCGGAGGTCTCGGGTTAGAACCCCGGAGAGACTCTATTGTTATTTGCTCATGTTTTCATTTATATTACATATAATACTTCTTTTCAGTTTCCCTATGTTTGAAATTTAAACAAAAAATATAAATTCAACGCAAAGACGGGTTTGACAAGGTGGAAGGGAAGAGCGAAGAAGATATAATAGGAAACGGGGATGGGAAATAAAGTTGAAGACGAGAAAACAAGGGCAAAGGTATATATAAAAGGGTGACATTAACAACAAGGTATGGCAATTAACAAAAAATCATCAAGTTACATAATAGTGCCTGGTGCCCATTGTTCTAACCTTTTCCTATAATTGTTACTGCGCCTATATATGAATTACACATGGTGTAATTCTACACCTTGTCTATACGTCATCAATATATGATATTATATGCTGAAATATTAATAATGATAATACAAATGCGCGTGACTTACAATTATTAGTCACGATGGTAGCTCCCGACGAGGCCTCTTGAAATGACTTCTCTGCTGCATGGGACGCCGAGGGTGCGACAGCTTTCCCTGTAGTAGGCGTGACAGTAGTGGTAGTGGCAGCTTTAGTTGTTGCAGTTGTAGGAGGAAATGTTATGGTTGTTGATGCTGCTGCTGCTGCTGCAGCTGCAGCAGCAGTTGTTGTTGTTGGTGGTGGTGGTGGTGGTGGTGTTGGTGGTGCAGTTGTTGTTGTTGGTGGTGGTGGTGGTGCAGTTGTTGTTGTTGTTGTTGTTACTGCTGTTGCTGTTGTTGTTTCACCATTTATCAGCCTGAGCTTCGTCAAATGATCAACCAGGGCATCGAACGCCTTTTCTTTCGCCTTTTCCCAGGAGTCGTAGTGCAGTACGACCACCGCGTGACCGGACGTAATGTGAGGATCGTCAGTGGAAACCTCCGCCAGGGCGTCATATACCTCGCGCAGGTTGACAATCCTTATTTTTGCCTTCCATCTGATCTGAATACCGCTTTTCGTCTTCTGAAAAAAGTCATTCAGATCATTATGAATGCCGATTTATATAGCGCCTTATATGCTTGTTCGTCATCCCTATGCGCTTTACAACGTTAGTATTACCTCGGTAATCCAAAACACGCACACAGTCAACCTGCACTTTAAGTGCTCTTCCTCAACTCCCTGAGGAGTATTCTAGCCAGACTACCTATAATAGGTGCTCACATACTTTACAAACACCAATTCCCACCGAGTTCCAATTTTGCACATGGGTATATAGAGAGCAGCAATTTGAATTGTCTTGCTGAAGGACATACCCGATGGGCATAAACAGGGTTCGAATTAAGGACTTCATAATTGGAAGATACGCGCTCTGCCAACATTGCCAAACCACGTCCACAGATAATTGTAATGTACACATAAACAAACATGCGCATCAATGAATATTACAAATAGATTAAGAAGGATAAACATAGATCGGTTATAGCGGCGCTGCAATTTATGCATCACCAAACTTCCCACCAAGATATATAATTATTGAATAATAACGCCACAATTGCCATGTATATAGACCACCCAATATTGATATTTCATATTTTGATGAATTGTTGGATATATTGGAAAAGGTATCACAAGAAAATAAAGATTTTGTATTATTAGAGGATATGATTATAAATTGGATGAAAATGTATGTAATAATCCAATTAATATGATTAATATGAAAATTTGTTTCTTTTGACACAAATAGTATTAAAGCCCAAAAGAGTAACGAATAGTACAATCAAAATGTTTAGATCATATATTAACTAGTTCACCCAAAAGACATTTAGTGACAGATGTTGCTAAGATTTGTATTAGTGACTATTATCTTATGCATTAAATATCCTATGAAAAGAAAGCCATTGCATAAAGAAGTTACATTTCGTGATTTTAAACATTTTAATGAAGATGATTTTGTAATAGACTTAAAGGTGAATGACAGTAGTGGGAAACGCCCCACCCCCTAAAAGTGAAATGTACGCTCTTATTACCAACCATGTGAAAAAATATAGTTTTACTAATATGGGATTATACAAATTTGGCCAAGAAACCGCCTACTAATAGATATATTTGCAAAATTATAAATTGATCTGTTGCGGATAGATATCGCCAACGCGGAATCGCGCATACGCTACGTGCAATTTGACCACGTGCGTTCGCTATACGGGTTTGTCCCCAGCTTGTCGATATCTCCAGTCCAGCGCTAGCGGCGCGGACAGGTGCGAACGGGCGGTGGATTTATACATTTCACGGGCGGGTATTGGATTTCTTCCGATATTTCTGCATTTAACGCATCGTTAGGTTCGGATTTTACCACACAAGCCCTTTTTAGATACTTATTCAACAATATTGATCAATTAAAAATGTTTTCTGTAACTTTCCCAAAACTGTTATTCATCTTTAAAGGAAACCCTTCAATTTCTTGAGTTTGAAAATCACACAACTATTGCTCAAAAATGGTTAAAGTGGAAATGTATGTTTTTAGAAGTGTGTAATAGACAAGCACCCTTAGAAACGATGCGCTTGAAACAATGATATTGTCCATGGATAACAAAAAATATAAATTTAGTTAAGCTAATTTATAAAAGAGATTTTTCGAAAATGAAATATGGTAATGATGATTCTTTTGAAAATGATTAGATGAAAATTAGAAATTGTGTAACTAAATTAAGACGAAAAAATAAAAAGCATTACATTAAAAATATAATTGATACATGTAGAAATGATAGTTAGAAAATTATGGCGTGAACTTAATAAAATTACATCCAGGAAGCGCAAAGATGATTCATTACCTTGTGATATTACTGCTAATAAATTGAATGATTTTTTTTGTATCAGTTGGAAATGTAAACATTAATAACACTGATGATACAATATGGAAAAATCCTGAATGTATATATGAATTTATGTTTGATAACGTAAAGGAAAGTGATGTTAATGAATGCACTAGTAAAGTTAGGAAATAAAAGTAATGTGGATATATATCGGATAAAGCGGGACGGGTGGATGAATGTAACTGGATTTGTTCGTGGTTCTCATTGTAACAACAGTGCATCTGCCATGTAACAGTATACAAATGATGCGCAGGTATGAGTGGGTCGGTAGGAATTGTTTGCACAAGGTAACTATGGAACTGTTAAACCCACGAGGCGAAGCCGAGTGGGTTGACTAGTTTCCATAGTTACCGCGTGCAAACAATTCCACCGACCCACGAAATAAACTTGCGCATCATCTGTTTTATAGAATGGGCATTGTTACGCCCCCCAAAAAGTCAAAAAATTAAAAATTAGAAAAATTACCGGATGCATGAAATAATTTTACCGGACGCATGACATTTTTTACCGGACGCATGAAATTTTTAAACCGACGCATGATTTTTTTACCGGACGCATGAACATTTTTACCGGACGCATGAAATTTTTACCGGACGCATGACATTTTTACCGGACGCATGATTTTTTTACCGGACGCATGACTTTTCATGCATCCAGTACAATTAATTGTCTGCACAAATTTTGCTCTCAACCAATCAGATTGCAGGGATTTATCAACCCATTCTATAATATACAAATGAGTAACAGGCTTGAGTGGATCGGTAAGAATTGGATGCACGAGTTTAACTTTGGAATGGTTTAATCCCACGAGCGCATGCAGCGAGTGGGTTTTAGACCATTTCAAAAGTTAAAAGAGTACAGACAGTTCTTACCGATCCACGAAATATGCCTGTGCAGAATTTGTTTTACAAAATGGGCGCAAGAAAATGCAAAAATCAAACAAAAGTTAGCCATGCATCAGTAAAATGCATAAGTAAAATGCATCAGTAAAAACTTTTACACGCGAATTGACCAATCAGAATGCAGGGATTCTTCTACCTAATTTATAATTAAAACTAACATGGC
The DNA here is from genome assembly GCA_037951105.1 of Echinarachnius parma. Lineage (NCBI taxonomy): Eukaryota > Metazoa > Echinodermata > Echinoidea > Clypeasteroida > Echinarachniidae > Echinarachnius > Echinarachnius parma. The sequence goes on along the minus strand of JBAMJV010009019.1, from coordinate 31,988 downwards.
AATCACGTGACTGTGTTTAGCCAATCAATGACGCGTATTTTACTAAGTCAGATGATAATATATGTTAACTGGTGGGGGAGGGAATAGCACGGAATGTTCCACTCCGAAGAAATTTTAAATGATATTGAGGGAAGATTATACACGAAATAGCATTTCAAATCCCTAAAGAACATTCCATGATTTTCCAGACAACAAAGTTAACAACTGTTTTATCATTTGACTAAATCCAGGGGCTAAAATATATACATATTCATGCATCAAAAACAACATACGGTACTATCGGTTCTCATTGTGACGTCATAATACAATCTCTTTTGCAGCGCCCGCCATGCGATGAACAGTGCATCTACCATGTAACAGTTAAGACTGAATGTCAATCACGTGACTGTGTTTAGCCAATCAATGACGCGTATTGTACTATTAAAGTCAGATGATAAACCGTGATATTTGCTCCACCGGGTACACATCTACATGAATTTGAATGAATTTTTAATTTTAATTTATCACAATATTTAACAAATTCTTTTTATTATTGGAACAAGTAAATAAACAAACAAGCAATATATTCATAAATAAAAAGTGGGGAGGAACCAAATAATGGGCAAAGCTTGTAAAATATTGGTTCCCGGGGAGGAGGGGGGAACCAAAAATGAGCAAAGCTTGTAAAATATTTGGTTCCCGGGGGAGGGGGACCAAAAAGGAGCAAAGCTTGTACAATATTTGGATCGCGATGGAGGGAAGGAACCAAAACGAAGCAAATGTTGTAAAACATTTGGTTCCCGGGAGAGGGGGGAAACAAAAAGGAGTAAAGCTTGTAAAATATTTGGTTCCGGTGGGGGGGGGGGGGGGGGGGGTAATTGTGTCTTATCAAAGTTTATGTACAAAAAAAAAAAAAATGTGTTACCTTGCCCGTCCGCGTCTTACGGAAGATGTGTCCAATGTCATACCATATGTTAAATCTTTCAATGACCTCTGTAAACAAATCATAAAACAGTGGATTATTGTATTCTGTTTCTTTGTTGATGTATATATAACGTGTGTGTGTGTGTGTGTGTGTGTGTGTGTGTGTGTGTGTGTGTGTGTGTGTGTGTGTGTGTGTGTGTGTGTGTGTGTGTGTCTGTGTCTGTGTATGTGTGTGTGCGTGTGTATGTGTGCAAGTGAGTTTAATTGCGAGTGTATACATGTGTATGTTACCCTCTAAAAGATTAATGTTCCCCATTTAGCAATCAAATAGAGACAATACAGACAGAACATTACAGCGTATTATACATATGCGACGAATTTGAATCACATTTTAACGAAAATTTACGAAATTGCTTTCGCTTGTATGTGTTCAGCAACTGTGACCGACGAATTTTAATTGTAATTGACGATAACATGTGACAAATTAAATGACTTTTTGTGAAATTGGTCGGCAATACATATATCATGTATATAGCCTACATTGAATTGAAGTTGGCATTGGCATATTCTCGGCTTCTCGGGACGAAGCGAAGTACAAATTAATACAATTAAATGGCAAAACTGTTAAAATGGATGGGGAATCCTTTATCTGTTTTAAAAATGGGAAATTTGAAGAGAAAAAAAACATGTTACATGCTCTTATTGTTTATACGAATACAACACAGAACTAATATATGTCTAATTAAATGTTGTGGATTTGGACAATGTAATACTAGATCCTTTTAATAATGGTTGATATGTTTAATCGATATAACTTACAAATACTTAATTCAAATATAATAATTATTCAATACATACGAATCGGTCTTTACAAAAACCAGTACAAACCCACCTGTACCGGTTTCATATGAGTCAAAACCGTTATAAGTAATTCCGCGATTCAACCTGTGCTTCTCCACCCCCGACTCTGTGTAGACAATGCAATGAGCAAAAATTAATTATGTGAAAATACTTGGCAGATATTGAAAAGCAAAACATGTAGATATTCCATACTGTATGAAATATGAAATCTCGTCGAGTTTTTGATAAAAGCATGTATAATATAATATTAAATGCTGAACAGAAAACAATGTTAATGTTAATAACTTCATTCGTTTAGATATATGGTAGATAACTGAAAACGAAGGAAGTAGAATGAACATTCCATCAAAAAATATTAATAATCCAGTCAGAATTCTATCCCGGTTGGCTAGCTTTAAATTTCAAAAATTTCACAAAATCGTCAAAATCACGACAATTCCTTGAATTTTGAAATGGAAAGTAGCATGTTTTCAATCAGTTTTAAGATTCATTGAAACATTCCATTCGGATGACGATTGCATAGGCGTACCCGGGGGGGGGGGGGGGTTGTAGGGTTCAACCCCCCCCCCCCCCCCCCCCCCACCCCCTTACCACTTGTAGCTAGTCTTGAGACGACATTTGAGTGGTCTCGACCATCATTACCAATGGTCTGGGTCTCGAAAATGGTGAAGTATCCCGGTCTCGGGCTCGGACATTTTTTTTGTTTAGGTACTCGGCCTCGGCTTCGAAAAGATTTCTACGGACACCCCCCCTCCCCCCCCCCCCCCCCACTCCCGACCCCCACCCCCACCCGCTAACACGATTCTGAACCAATGGTCTTGGTCTCGGTCTCGTAAATTTTGGACCGGTCCTGGTCTCGGTAAAATCGAAACCACTATCGTGTGACATTTATTTCGATATATTAATCTATTTGTTGTGTTGTCTTATGAAAACAAAATACCATACAATCCTACCACTTCGAGTAGCAATGGGTGATGTGGCCGAAACAAGAAAGAACGCCAAAATGACCGTGGATTGGTGGGAAGGCATCGCTTGATCAACACTGAGTCAGTTTTCACTTAAATCTAGAAATGATTGAAGAAAAAAACACCTAACGGTTTATAACGGTTAACCGAATTTCTTAGCGGTGCTATAGAAATAATTCAGATCAAATATAGTTTATTCATTAAAAATACAGTTATTGCAGCCACAGGGCTGAATTGCATATGTGTTTACAAAAATAAATTGCATACAAAGTTTAACAAAATTGAGAACGTAAATGATATACATGCATAACTTATTTCTTATATAATTACATATAAAATACATTTGAAATAATAGGTGTATATTTGTTGATGATATATAAAATGTTATGAAATGAAAAAAAATAAATGAAGAAGAAATTAATAGAAAAGCAATTGGCAACAATAGTCAGATTTGACTGATTGCCACCAAATTAAACAACAACAACAACATCAAAAACATATCGTTAATAGAATAAAAGTACGACAGTGTAGAAATTATAAAAGGCGAGAATGTAACTGAATACTAATCAACCAAAAAAATCATTAATTGGTCTTAGATTATAAAATAACTATAGTATTCAACACTATAGTTAGATAATTGAATAATTTGGGGCCAGCATTATCATTTCTCGAATAGTGGAGCGTGAAGAACAATGAGTAATAAGTGCTTGAAATTATTTTCTTCAGCAATAATTTTCAGTAAGGGATATTAATCCAGACTGTGGCAGTAATTCACATTTTATTAATACTTCCTCATTTACCATGTTTACCCATTACAAACTCATCGTTTAAAGTATAGCTGTCTGTACGAGTGAGCGTGTGTGTGTGTGTGTTTTGTGTGTATGTGCGTGTATGTGTGCATGATTATTGTGATTGAAATAAAATGTAAAAAATAATTAAAAGAAGCATGTATGTGTGTGTGTGTGTGTGTGTGTGTGTGTGTGTGTGTGTGTGTGTATGTGTGCGTGCGTGTGTGTGTGCGTGTGTGTGCGTGTGTGTGTGTGTGTGTGTGTGTGTGTGTGTGCGTGCGTGTGCGTGTGTGTGCGTGTGTGTGCGTGTGTGTGTGTGTGTGTGTGTGTGTGTGTGTGTGTGTGTGTGTGTGTGTGTGTGTGTGTGTGTGTGTGTGTGTGTGTGTGTGTGTGTGTGTGTGTGTGTGTGTGTGTGTGTGTGTGTGTGTGTGTGTGTGTGTGTGTGTGTGTGGAATAAAATGTTGCAATACCATCATTTTTACGGTAAAAATTATATTTTATTTGTATGTAGAAAAGAGGGTGTTGATAAAATACAGAAAATGTTATTAAATTATAAGGCCCAGGAAAAGGGAATAGCAATTAAAATGGGAAAATTAGGACTACATTTACAAAAATGGGAAACGTAAAATTAGAATAAGATTGAAAGAATGAACTCTTCATATGTGATGTTTCCCCGGCCGTGAGCTTGTAAAAAAAAAAAAAGTATTTAAAAAGTATTTTGTAAGCATCATTTTTTTTTTTTTAAGAATGTGAGCAGATTTCCGGGGTAGGGTGTGGGGGGGGGGGGGGGGGGGGGGGGGGGACTGCAGACCCCGAAGATTTCCCCTTCTGTATTCAAAGGCTACCCATGCATGCCGTCCCATTTCGCAATCCGTTGCCAAACAACGAACTTGAAACAAAAACAAAACAAAAATATATAATACACAATCCATTCTCCATGCGTTTTACATAATAACACATGTACACAATGCAAACATACATACCAAAATCAATATTAAAGGAAACATTTATACAAAGAAAAATCACTACAAAAAGAAATGTTTTCAGGGCTTGCTTAAATGCAAACATACATACAAAATCAATATTAAAGGAAACATTTATACAAAGAAAAATCACACAAAAAGAAATGTTTTCAGGGCTTGCTTAAATGGGTTACTAGAATTAGGAATACTTTTAAAACTTGTCAGAACGTACATCATAAGAGACTATTTAACTTCATCCTACGATTTCACACATGAAGGAGGAAAATATGTTTTATTGCTTATCTAGTCAAAACTCTTTCTGATTGACACCTTTGGTCCAATTAAAACAATTGATCAAACTAATAACTAACTTACCGTATTTTTGCAAAGACAAATCGCACTTGCAAAATAATATGAGTTTAAATCCCACAGTCTTTAGTCTTGACTACATGCAACTTGTATCCCACAGACGTCTTGATTGAAACCAAATGTAGTGACCAATGCGATTAAGAGAAATACAAAAGCAATTAATGAATTAAATATCATTTTTTTTGCCAATTCGTAGGGTTTTAGTTTCATTTTCATCACATGGAGCAACAAACAACATTACAAGGTCTCGCACGTATTCCGACCTGAACCTGTCAGATCATAGTCAGTCATCCGCAAGGCAAAGCAAACAGTAATTTCTTATTCATTGGATCTCTACCGTATAATTGCATAGGTAATGAGTTGGTACACTCAATAACATAATGATATTTATAGATATTATTTTAAATCACAATAACTAAGTTTACAACTGAATGAAGTATTTCATTAAAAAGTATCCCGGGGAACCCTAATTTATAAATTTCTGGTCAGTTCCTCTCTGTACGAATCGAATCAATTAAAAAAGTATACAAACAGAGATTAACATTCCAAAGTTCTTGCTTATTAACAAATTGGTTGTTGTTTTTCTCCATTCAAATTTCTCATCTTTAGAAATATATAGTGATTCATGCACTTTTTTAATATCTTAAATAACAGCCAGGAGCCTGCAAAATATCAAAAAAGGTTTAAATTTATCTATAAAATTATGATATTTGTGTTTCCAGCACCGTGATTGACATATTAAACTTCAGATCACCGTCGGTGGGGTAACGGGCTTATGGCAACATCCATTCTTACATTAGGTTGCTTTAGAATGTTGTCTTAGTTGAATTTACGCGTGATATGTTCAATAAAGACAACCTCAGAGTTAGATTTCCAAAAAAAGAATTCCAAACAAAAAGTCAGTTTTGACCTCCTGTGCAATTGTGATGGTCCCGACTGGTATTTCAGGCATATGAATATATGAATGATGTATATAATATCATTATAAAATTGTGGACCGGACCTGGTCTCGATCTCGAAAATTTTTAAAGGTACTTGGTCTCGGCTTCGAAAATTTTCTACGACTACCCCCCCCCCCCCCCCCCCCTTCCCCGCTGACAAAAAACAAATTCTGGAGAAATAACCCCCCCCCCCCCCCCCCCCGCTGACAAAAATCCTGGGTACGCCACTGGTTGGTATACTGAAATGTACATACTAAGTATTATCAAAGAAGAGGCTTTGTTCCCCCTTACTCGTTAAAGAATACCGATACGTTATCACATTGATTCAAAAAGTAATGTTGCAAGGTACACTGTATATATACATAATTCAATTTGTTTCAATCACCATTTTTAACCAGAATTGCGATAAATGTAACCTTATGAGATTAAAACGAAACAAATCTCAATATAACATTTGAAATTGATTCCATATATGTTTTCATTATTTCCTTGTATGATACTGTACCACGTTGCAATTTAAATTATTTTGATACGTAAACTATTAATACATTATTTTGAAGCGCATAGGGAATGCATTGTGCATTATAATGCGCTATAAAAAATGAATGTATGAATGTATTATTATTAAACTTAATGTCTTCGCTCATTACGTATGAAGAGTGCAAGTATAAAATCATAATGGTCAAGGTTCAGTACACTTTCAATTGCTACCTCATTATCTCGGCTCGGCTATGTGACTGCGGACCCCGAAAATTCCCCTTCTGTATTCAAAGCTACCCATGCATGCCGTCCCTTTCGCAATCCGTTGCCAAACAACGAACTTGAAACAAAACAACAACAAAAAGCTCCCCGAATTCCCCCGAATTGAACAACAAATGTTACGGCATCCGACGGGAAAGACGCTCGCATTATGTACATGACTATCGACCTTTTCATTGAGACAGAGGCAGGGGGGCGCCCCCCCCCCCCCCCAATGAAAATATTGGGGGGGCGAACATATCATTTCGCCCCCCCAATAATTTCGAAAATGAGGAAGAAAAAAATCGAGTGATATAATGCCAAAGAGGGGAAAGACACATTTATCAATAATTAATCTCCAAAATAGCCGTTTATTAGTTCGAAAAGGACTGTAAATCTCTTTTTTGTGGCGCGCTTCGCGCGCATACAGTTTCTCATATTGCAAGTTTAATTTGGGTTGCGGGAACTCACCTTTCGAAATTTGTTGGGCAGTGTAATTTCTCAAACGCACACCTCAAAACGAAGTTTATTAAACCCTCATCTATAGATAGCACACCGTCACAGAAAATAAAATAATCTGAAATATATCTTTCAGTCAATTCGGTCCATATGCGCTGAACACAAATCAAATTGGAATATCATGTCCCCCCACATTTGAAAGTGGAGGAGATTGTCCCCCTCCCTTTGTCATTATGTATGTTTAGTTCCATAATTATATACTTCATATTACGTGAAATTTCTGTCTCAGGTGTGCACCAAATCGCACAATTTCACGCCCAAAAATACAAAAGCTCCCTATACTGTGGGAGGGGGACACCCCCTCCCACACCCTCCCAGGCTCGGTCGCTTCGCTTCCTCACAATGTACCCCCTCCACTTTTGATAAGTTGTTGACGCCCTTGCTTAGTTTCATGGGAGCCCAATGCCCTAGACTTTATTGATGGCTCTATAGTATACAGGATCACGTGGATCCATCTCATGCAAGGCTCAATCTTTTCCTCGCTATGCCCTTTAAAAATACGTTACGAGTAGGTTCACTATTTTATACAATTTTAACACCCATGATAGGAGTTGCAAATGTCTGAAATCTAAAAGCTTCCGGGGGCTCCGCCCCCTGGACCCCCATTATTGTCCCAAATGTGGGTGCCCCCCAAAGTCAGGTCTCCGAGCCATCAAGACACTTTCAATGAGCGCATAATAAAACTTCCGGGCATGCCGATGTGGGGCTTTTAGCTCTCTCTTTGGTCACTCTGGAAATTTGTTCAAATTTCGCCCCCCCAATCGCAAAAACGGATCGACGCCCCTGCATTGAGAGTAATAATGATTAAATATTGAGTATTTCCCTCCATCTTACAATAGATAACCATGCACAATATTTATGTATATGATACATAATTAAAATGAGGAAATTATATTTTGCTGATATTTTCACAGGTTAGTCTGGGTTTAGTTTTGCTAGCCCTAGGGGAGAAAAATGTAATAAATAGAACATTGTTTGCCATTTCAAATTTACATACAAAATAGCATGGAAACTATCACGTTCTCATCACTCTCTGGCATGAAACATTTTCAGACAATCGTAGTATTTCCCTCCATCTTACAATAGATAACCATGCACAATATACATGTATATGATACATAATTAAAATGAGGAAATTATATTTTGCTGATATTTTCACAGGTTAGTCTGGGTTTAGTTTTGCTAGCCCTAGGGGAGAAAATGTAATAAATAGAACATTGTTTGCCATTTCAAATTTACATACAAAAAAGCATGGAAACTATCACGTTCTCATCACTCTCTGGCATGAAACATTTTCAGACAATCGTACTCTATACGCAAATACAAATAAAACATGTATATGCACATAAAACAATATTTAATATATTCCAGTGAAACTTACGATTTTTGTAGTAAAACGGCCTCACAACCGGCTTTCTAGGTGGCTTTTTCAGCTGAAATGGTTTTCATGTTTTCGTGAACTCTTTCCTGGATGAATCACAATCTGCAATATCGCATCACGCCTATACATGTTATACAAACAAACATGTGCACCACAAACACACACCCACACACATATATTTGAAAGAGAATCACAGTGTTGCAGCCCATGTCTGATTGAGTCAGCAGCCGGTGTCGCACACAATTATCTAGATAATAGGTATCTAGATAATTCACATACGTATGTGACAGACGGGTGACAGACATGCTACGAATTATCAAGATAATTCAATTATCTAGATAATTTTCCCAAGTGTGACACCGACTACTTTTTCCATTTGGTGAATGAGCATTATGAGTACAAACACCAAACACATTAATAATAATTATATAACGCGCATACCACGTATGTCTCTATGCGCCGTTAGAAATTGAAATAAAAGAAAGAAAGTTTCAATACAGGGTCTGCAACTGCTACATATGGATATGGGATTATAAGGATATGAGCTACATGTACTTTGCAGCATTTCTCTGAGAGCCTGTTTTCAAATATGATATTCCTGGAGTAAAATTATATTATTATCTAGCTTATATCTCGTCAAAACTGTTACTTTTTACACAATGTTAGCTCTTGTTTAACAATGAATAAAAGAAAAATTTGTTCATGGTTTGGCCCATAAAATATAATTTTTTGTAAGTAAAGGGGTAATTAGGCATCTTGAAATCATACATACTTCTATTCTAAGAAAGCATCTCAAATGTAACACAATTAAATTTCGAGAGTGAATACCTATAGGGCCTAAATTGTCGATCCTAGCAGAATCTTTTGCAGAGGCTATAACTGACAAGGGAACATAAAATACATAACACTATATACTAAACATAATACCAACACATGCATACAGCTAAGGAAGGGGGAGGAGACATAGAACAATAGGTGATTTGTTGTTTGTTCTAGTAGTCATGGTTTTTATTATCGATTAATTTATCATACCGGACATGGTGTTTTATATCTTACATAATTGTGTTTTGTTTTAGTATTTAAATTATATACACTCAGACTTAAGTATTTTAAACATGTATTTTAAATTAATGTATTAAATTTTGTTTATTTATTGTATGTCATGTATAACTAAATGTAGGTATGTTATTTGTCAGAAGACAGAGCCCTGTGGAAGACCAGCTTTTACTTGTATGATTTTAATTTGTATTGATTATTGATTACTGTTTTATTTGTATAAAATGCTGAATTCAGGTTACTCTGTATAAATATGTGAAATAAATCAATAAATAAATAAAACAATAAATAGGCTGTGAGTGGCCAATCAAACTTGGCTGAGATTGGAGGGAAAACACACAAAGAAGATTTATATAACATGGCACAAGGAAGTAGATAGAGAAAATGTGAATAAGAATAGGGGAGGCATGATGAAAGCAATGCCCTGAAAATGGGAAGACCCTGAATGGGCTCTCTGATCCTTTTGTTCTCATCCCCCCCCCCCCCCCCTATTTAAATGCCTGCCCAAGGTCAGTTATAGCCTCTGAAGAAGATCGAAAATTTAGGCCCTATATTGAATCTCATTGTATTACTCGGGCATTATTGTAGATAAGCAGTTTTCAGCAGTATTTTTGCAACAATTAAATTTCCTGATTTTTGTTCTTAAAATGTTTGCTTCCCCTTGTACGTTCTTATGTCTGATTACCATTTCAGAAAACATACAAAATAACTGACAGAAAAGAAGAATATACATGTGAAATAAGAAAATACACATTAATATGTTCTTTTACTTTATAATAATTCTATTGAGAACAAAACATACATTAGGCATGTTAGGAATGATACTAAATGATAACAAGATTTGGGATTTGATATCGCATGAAACTTTATAGCTTGCACGTGTATCGAGCTTGCAAATAGCATTCTTTGATTTCAGAAAATTAACTTTAAAAGTTAAAATTAATCAATTAAAATTCTGTTTAAAAGGTCCTTATTCTTTAGAAACAGATATTCATAATCTGTAAAGACATAGAGAAATGACATTATTTATTAAATAAATAATTATAATATTAATTAAATTTAATTTTAAAATCTGTCCGTCTACACTACGCCACTGGTATGATAATTTTGCTCCAAAATATACTTATAGTTATGTAACAGAAGTATACAATGATGAAAATGTTCCTCAATTGATATCATTTCATAATTACAAATATCATTCCTTAATTTCAGACAATTCATCTGTGATACGGTCCTCATTCCTTAAAAGCAGATATTAGTATGTTGGGGGTAATGTATACAAATTAAATCAAATCATAGTTAGATCACTCATGATGATATGACAAATGCAACGTCTGTGTATTTACATGTATAATGAGCTCTAATTTATGTAAAATATACACATAATTATGTAACTGAAGAGTTTAAATGTTGAGCATATAAAAACCTCTCTACTCCTGGTTTAAAGGTAATGTGCCCCATTGGTGAAGGACACATTGCAGGACTGTTGTATTCGAAGGTGAGATAGCAGTATAGGTACAGAAAGATTGGATAGATTTTTCATATTTTCCACATTAAAACAAAACACAATATAAATTTGCCCTATTTACACGTACATGGTATTAACGTTATACAAAATTAAAGGTAGTGTTGAGTATTGGTATTTCCCGAAGTGCCCCCGATATTTGTTTGTGAGATAATAAAAAGTTGACTGTCAAATTCGAAAGAACATACAATTTTAATGACAGAATAAACTTTATTTGATAAAAATCGGTTCAGAAACGGCTGAAATATCCATAAATATATGTTTATTCAAAATATTTTTCACTGGCAATCACCGTGCGATATTTAGACTTTTTAGAAAAATTTCAAAAAATGCTCGAAGAATACTTTGAAAAAAATCAGAATAGGTTTTTAAAATCTATTGAATCATTATTGTAACAAACATTAAATGCACAATTTTGTTTGAAAAAAGGCTAAAACCAATGATTTTTTTTAAATAGTGCCCTCTTGAGTTGTAACGGCTCTTTTTGAATGATAACAGGGGTTTTACTTAGTCGTTTGTAATTGTGTATACTTTTCGAGCATGGTGAAGTTATAACTATTACTTTGTACCGTAATGGTGCAGGTTTTGGTTACTACAGTTAAGTTTGACCAATACTCAACTATCCCTTTAAGTGCATAATTAATAAACATACAATACTAAAAGAGGGGCAGCAAGAGGAAGTGGAACAGCCCAACAGCATGTCATATAACTATACAAAATATCACATGATATCAAAATTAAAATCACATATAAAATTACATTTCAAACGTTCATAGTTCACAAAATATTATTCCATTTATATGCGATTATTATAAAGGCAGAGTATGTTGTGTGTCGGTCATTTATCAAATTCAAATATTTCTTAATGTCTTATCAAACTATTATACATAAACAAATGCGGGAAATTCCCTCGTAATAAAAGGGAAGAGAGAGAGGTGTATAGTTGGCGAATAGTGACAGGGGAAAGACAAGATGCAAGAGAATTGAAAAGGACGAGAAAGGAGGGACAATCCCACATCATTTCTGGTTGATAGTATATTCAACTCACTTGTACAAAATCCATACAATAGTATTATGTAGCAGTAGTCATATGTGTATGTTCAGTACAGTACTGAAAAATAAATTATACACATTTTCATTTTCTATCCAATCTACGAGAGGCTCGAAATCATACACGTATAACATAACACTTAAAGGGATAGTTGAGTTCTGGTAAGGAGAGTACAGTTTTGGTGAAACTGAATTTAGTAACCAAAACCTGCATCATTACATTACAAACTAATAGTTATAACTAGAAAGAAACACAAAATTACAAATGACGTAGTAAAAATCATGTTATCATTCAAAAAGAGCCGTTACAACGTAAGAGGGCGCTCTCTAAACACTCATCGGTTTCAACCATTTTGAATAAAATATTGTGCATTTGATGCTTTGTTGAAATAGTGATTAGATAGAGAAATAACCAACAACTATTTAAATACCTATTTTGTAACTTTTTTCAAAGAGGAAGCATTTTATTTAAATTTTTAACGGCTGGTTCAAAATTCTCTAATAAACCTGGGGCCCCATGTTTATTACAAATTGTTATATTTATGGATATTTCAGCCGTCTCTGAACCGATTTTGATCAAATAAAGATGATTTTATTATTTAAAGGGGCCCTGCAACCCAAATGCATGTTGACCTCTGTTCATCTGTATTAGTGTACACATTCAATATTTGTAAACGGTTTGACCCAAATATGTTTTGTATATTTTTAAACATTTTATCATTTATTTGTCTTCATGTTGCTAAGCCCCACCTCCTAAAAAAACCCTCCAGAGCAAATTCTATTGTTGACCTGCAGTGACATCATTTGTCAATCACTGGTCAGCTACCATGAGATTAACAAAAGATGAAAGTACAAAAAGAACATCCACACAAAAGCATGCCCTGCATACCTCCATGCAATAGCTTAGACAGTGCTTTTCTTCCGACATAGCAACAGCTATTGTAATTGAAGTTGTGTGAGTTGGTATTCTATTCAACCGTGTGATGCTATTGTGATTAGGCTAATCACAATAGCATGGTAGCTGACCAGTGATTGACAAATGATGTCACTGCAGGTCAACAATAGAATTTGCTCTGGAGGTTTTTTTTAGGAGGTGGGGCTTAGCAACATGAAGACAAATAAATGATAAAATGTTTAAAAATATACAAAACATATTTGGGTCAAACCGTTTACAAATATTGAATGTGTACACTAATACAGATGAACAGAGGTCAACATGCATTTGGGTTGCAGGGCCCCTTTAAATATTATGCTCTTTCAAATTTTACACTCAGTTTTTCATTACCTCACAAAAAAATAAGTAGTCTAGCGCCCTCTCTATCAAAACTCAACTATCCCTTTAACAAACTAAACATTTCCTTTTCAAGTTTAAAGAAACAAAACATGGCATTAGTTTGCAAAACTTTAAAGTCCTTTTCCATTAACATTATTTGCCAAATTCAACCAAAATCACTCGGCGCTTCCACACTGCTCTTTTACCATCGTGTTTGACTTACAGAAGAGTTAAATGGGTATTGATTTTTCAAATGTCTCCCTACTTATGTTGATATTTGATTAAAAGGCGTTCCGGAACGCTTTTCGAGTGTAGTCATAAGTATCCGACTTTGGATACGTCGATCGTTCATAGTACATGTATACGAATTCGGATACTTTGCGTGAACGATCAGCGGACCAAAAATGACATCAATGTTCACATTTTACACTAGGTAAACAACATTCTTTCTCTATCAAACTTTCACACATCATTCATAAGAATTGCACGATGATAGTGGCATAATTAAGATTGATGTATCGAATATCACTTTTGGACAAATCGATCACAGCAAGTTAAAGGGGTCACGAAATCAGTCTAAGCAGAGCTCAAACCAAGATGTCACGCGTTTAAATTATGTCGTAAAATGTATATACAGTGCTTGAACTTGAGGGTGATCATCATTGGTTAAAGATCACCATGTGACTCTTGAGCTCGACTCCCCGCACTGCTCACTCGATTCTGCAAATTGTTAGAGAGGAAATGTAAAAGATTGCACATTTTACAAAAAGACAACTTATTAAGCAAATTCATGTAAAAGAATACTCATTAAGTAGTTGACCGCGTAAATTTACCTACACAATTCTAATATATTTAAAATTCGGACTCCAATATATGAAGATTTTTAATTATCAACATAACTCAAATAAGGTCAGCTAGTGTGTTAATATTTCATCGCTTTTGGGTATCTTGGTAGACACATTGTCGATTGAAAGATAAAAAAACAAAATTATTACTGATATGAAGGGTCTTTATAATTATCAATGTTATTATATGGGAAAACTACACTATAAGGAGTGTCCCCTTAAAAAGGGAACTGCATATTTCAATACCATGAGTAAATGTTTTTGTTTGCAATACAATACAATATAAGTTCTTCTATAGCGCTAAATACATAAATGTTTCATAGCGCTTTACATACTTAACTACAAAATTAACAATATGAATATAAAGCAAATGAAGTACATGATAATCAATATATTAAATACAATTAAATGCATAACAAAAAAATACATAAATGTTTCATAGCGCTTTACATACTTAACTACAAAATTAACAATCTGAATATAAAGCAAAGGAAATACATGATAATCAATATATTAAATACATAAAATACAATTAGAACATGAACATGCAAATACGCATAATAGATTTCTGTATATTTAATTTTTAGTTTTCACTGGATGCTTGGGCTGTCTTTTTCTAAGAAAAATGAATCAAGATCAGCAATTTTGTAGGAGAAGATAAGGGCAAAATGTCGGGTTTCTGACAATTTGCCTCTTTTGCTTGACATAGTACCCATGACTGCTGAGTATTCTTAACGATTCGCGGCTTAGCTTTGGAACCATGGACTGTTTTAGTAACAAAGTTGTATTGTTTTCTGCTATAACAAGCGGAAGAGGCGAATATTCAGGCTAAATGTGAGTTTAATTGGGAATTGTTTTAAATCTCAACATCATGTATGGACGTACAGACTCATTTTTGCTGGCGGGCGGGGGGGGGGGGGGGTCTTTTGCCTTAAACATCCATTTCATTTTCACAACCGACAAGCAGAATTTTAAAAAAGTGATAATAAATCATTTAGTTTAGGGAGAGATGTTTACTTATCACTTGCTTTTTTATTCTGTCGTCTTCTGTCCCAATTTCTTCCATCCCATGACATTCAAGAAGAGCTAGATGAAAAATACATCGATCAAAATTATTGAATTTGTGGCAAATCATTAATAATTAGATATTATATTTTACACACTGATTACTCTTAACTTTGACATTTTGACGGATTCAACAACTCTATTTTGAGCTGTAAAATATTCGAGTAAGGTCAGATTTCACCTCGTATACTGGCATGACTATAACTAAGTAAATTAGCCAGTACTGCGTTATACTTGTTCATGGTCGTGTGGATCGGCGACTAAAGTGGCTCATCTACTGGACCAGTGAGGAGGATGGCTAGACATCCAACATGATTAAAAAATAAATGATGACAAAGGATGGAGGAGCTTTCTGTGAGCCCATGGCCATCTAGCATTAGGGTGCTGATCAGGGATCAGGGGTGCGCGAGCGAAGAACCCCCCCCCCCCCCCCCCCCCCCATAATCAGGTTTTTTTCCCCCTCTGTACAAGCGAAGACAAAACACTGTCACGGCTTATAACTCTAAAACGCAGAGAAAAAAAAAAACACGGATCAGGGTGGTGTTTCACAAAGATTCTTAGTTGAACTTACCTCTGAGTTGGACCTAACAATTATAGAAATCCATTTGTAGCCTTGGAAATAAAAACATATTCCAAAAGCAAACAAATACGAGTATTTACAAACTTTTAAAAAAATGTATATCAAATATTACTGATTTCAATCAAAATGTATGCCTTTTAAAAGAAATGTTCCAACAAGTTTACAAAGAAACTAACGGCTTTCCATAATAGTGCGGTCCAACTAAGAGTTAAGTTCAACTTTGAATCTTTGTGAAACAACCCCTGGGATTTACTCTATTCACGCGATGTTTCTTTCAAAAGTGGATCAAACGAATTTCGTGATATCAGAATTCGAACGAATAGTGGCCACTCTGACCTGCCGATGGGGCTAGCTTTAATAGACTGCTGATGTTGCCTGCATGGGCTGGTCTCTTATTTTATACACACACATATATTACTATAACTTATATATGAACTAGTATGTGTAATATGTTACTTTACCTTCATTTTCTTCATTTTCCCGATTTGGACGTCTCTAATAGAAAGAAAATAAACATTATAAGGTATACATTCATTTACATGCATTAATATATGAATATTAATTGATAACTACATGACTAATATGTCAATCTTGAATATTTCCCGCCACTCAACACATAAGTTCTGCAAGGTATTATGACAAATTATTAAGTCAAGTGGTTCATGAGGTGAGCTTATCCCTATTACTGAAACCTATTAAAATGAGAAATCTAATCTGAAAAGTAAATTTAAATATGAATCCGTATGCATATGATATCCTGATTGTGTTGTGAATATGTGCTACAATGGTAAACAACATTCTCATTCGCTTAGCCTCCATCCTACAAATCGATTGCCTTGCAATTAAATAAGAAGAATTGGAAATTAGAGGAGTAGTACAGTTTTGGTAAGGCTGAACTATATTAACCAAACCTGGACAGTAACATTATAAACTAATAGTTATAACTCCACCATGCTCGAAAGGTATACAAAATTGCAAACGACTAAGTAAAAAGCCCGTTATCATTCAAAAAGAGCCATTAAAACACAAGAGGGCGCTTTCTAAAAATGGCATTGGTTTCAACCGTTTTTCATACAAAAGTATGCATGTGATGTTTTATTGAAATAATGATTAAATAGAAAGATCATCAACAACTTTTAAAAAAACGCTTTTGAACATTCTTGAAAAAGTGCAAGCATTTTTTTAATTTTTTGAAAATATCATCTAATTATTTGGGCCCCAAATAATTATAAGATCAGATATATTTATTGATATTTCAGCCGTTTCTGGGTCGATTTTGACAAAATAAAGTTTATTCTGCCATTAAAATTGCATGTTCTCTCAAATTCGACACTCAGTTTTTCATTACCTCACAAAAAAATTAAGTCAGTGAAAATTTGAGCAAAAACTGTCAAGAAGCAAGAAAGTCGCGACTGTTCAAGTTCACTTGAGATACGGGAATTTCTTTCACAATGGCCGCCACGACATGTTGGATAATCAATCTTTTTCGGGGAAGTTCACTTATGCCCAAATTTTGTTTATATATAAAGGCACGTTTCTCTATACCTGTTTTTATAATTTAATGTGTATATTATTTGTAACTATCTTTAATATATTATTAAATGCATTATATGTGTCATTACTATTATTGTTATCGATCTTATTATTATTTAAGAAGTCTTATTAGTATTATTATTATCATTATTCGAATGATTATTAATAGTATTACCATTACTACCTCTACTACTACTACAACTACCGCGCTGCTACATTCCTTCCATGATCATGATCTCACCTTGCAGTTTGATAGGATGTTCCTCTTCCATATAGCAACACAGGACAACGCGAGTAAAGCAGCAGGAATAAGCAGGAATAACAGCTTTCCAACGTCTGCTAAAAAGAAATATGTAAAAAAATAAGCAAATCTATAGGGTTTCTGCAGGAGGAAGGGATTTCAGGGACGAACACAGGCTAAGGGCTTTCTATAGCCCAGCTGGTAAAGCACCTGTCTAGCAATCCGGAGGTCTCGGGTTAGAACCCCGGGGAGACTCTATTGTTATTTGCTCATTTTCATTTATATTACATATAATACTTCTTTTCAGTTTCCCTATGTTTGAAATTTAAACAAAAAATATAAATTCAACGCAAAGACGGGTTTGACAACGTGGAAGGGAAGAGCGAAGAAGATAGAATAGGAAACGGGGATGGGAAATAAAGTTGAAGACGAGAAAACAAGGGCAAAGGTATATATAAAAGGGTGACATTAACAACAAGGTATGGCAAGTCAAAAAAATCATCAAGTTACATATAGTGCCTGGTGCCCATTGTTCTAACCTTTTCTTATAATTGTTACTGCGCCTATATATGAATATAATTGAGCACTGTCACCATGGTGTAATTATACACCTTGTCTATACATCATCAATATATTATATTATATGCTGAAATATTAATAATGATAATACAAATGCGCGTGACTTACAATTATTAGTCAGGATGGTAGCTCCCGACGAGGCCTTTTGAAATGACTTCTCTGCTGCATGGGACGCCGAGGGTGCGACAGCTTTCCCTGTAGTAGGCGTGACAGTAGTGGTAGTGGCAGCTTTAGTTGTTGCAGTTGTAGGAGGAAATGTTATGGTTGTTGATGCTGCTGCTGCTGCTGCTGCAGCTGCAGCAGCAGTTGTTGTTGTTGGTGGTGGTGGTGGTGTTGGTGGTGCAGTTGTTGGTGGTGGTGGTGGTGGTGCAGTTGTTGTTGTTGTTGTTGTTACTGCTGTTGCTGTTGTTGTTTCACCATTTATCAGTCTGAGCTTCGTCAAATTATCAACCAGGGCATCGAACGCCTTTTCTTTCGCCTTTTCCCAGGAGTCGTAGTACCATACGACCACCGCGTGACCGGACGTAATGTGAGGATCGTCAGTGGAAACCTCCGCCAGGGCGTCATATAGGCCTACCTCGCGCACGTTGATAATCCTTATTTTTGCCTTCCATCTGATCTTAATACCGCTTTTCGTCTTCTGAAAAAAGTCATTCAGATCATTATGAATGCCGATTTATATAGCGCCTTATATGCTTGTTCGTCATCCCTATGCGCTTTACAACGTTAGTATTACCTCGGTAATCCAAAACACGCACACAGTCAAGTGCTCTTCCTCAACTCCCTGAGGAGTATTCTAGCCAGACTACCTATAATAGGTGCTCACATGCTTTACAAACACCAATTCCCACCGAGTTCCAATTTTGCACATGGGTATATAGAGAGCAGCAATTTGAATTGTCTTGCTGAAGGACATACGCGATGGGCATAAACAGGGTTCGAATTAAAGGTATGGTGTCAAGAAAATCAGCTGAAAATGGCATTTTAGCCCTTCAGAAAGCCACTTACATGTAGATTTCGAATAAAACAACTGTTTTGCACTTGGAAAATTATTTATAAATGATATGAGGACCTGAAAATTTACTTTGAAAGTGCCCCCCAAAAAAATTGAGTTCGGGCGAAGAAAAATGACGTCATAGTTGTGACGTCATCTGCAGGCAATCACAGGATCCCCGATACTTTAATTGTCATAGACGTACACGCTGAGCGCATCTAATCACATTGACAGAGAGATATTATTTCGATTTTTTTCAATATCTACATACATTTGTTTGAGTTTATAATTATGGAGGATCCACACCCAGATTCATCTGATTCTAACAGTGAGCGTGAATTAGACGAAAGATCTGGATCAGAGTCAGAATCGAGTTTTGAATTGACAGTTCCTGAAGATAAAATTCCAAATTGTGCGTCGGCAGCCAAAATGGAATGGAAGTGATAGAGGTGCAACCGAACAGATTTGTTGAGCGTGGCTGAGCAAATTCATGACAATTTCCCCATAATTGCAGACACCATTATTATAATTCTTATTTCATTATTTGTCTCCACAAATACAACAAATATAATTGCCAAATAAAGGCGCATACTCACTCTAAAATCGCTTCGAGGAAGTCTCCGGTATGATTATAGCAATCGTATACCCAGCCCCCTCGCAGACGGGTCTTCCGGCCATCAGCACGCACGAGCGCTGCGGCTAGCCCAGGCCTAGCCTAACCATAATAAGTGGCGGCTTCATCCGATCACGTCTCAAAACATGGTGTACAAAAATGCAGTGTTTCGCACTCAAATTCATCTTTTTATGCGGCAATAAAATGACAAGCATCATTGCTTTGATGGATCTATTTAACAATATTTACGGAAATATATTTACAGAACATTCAGAATTACCTCAGTTTTGAGCAAAATATTACTTTTCCCCGAAGTAAACAAATCCAAAACTCAAGTCGTTGGCGAGCGTGCGGGAGGTTGAACATAGTCAATCAATTTCTGGGCATCGATATCATACACGTAGTCTACGCCGTTTGCAAATTAACAACAAAACTACAAAAGAGCGCTAAGTTCAGTTCATTTATAAAC
This sequence comes from Echinarachnius parma, assembly GCA_037951105.1. Classification (NCBI taxonomy): domain Eukaryota; kingdom Metazoa; phylum Echinodermata; class Echinoidea; order Clypeasteroida; family Echinarachniidae; genus Echinarachnius; species Echinarachnius parma. The sequence goes on along the minus strand of JBAMJV010009019.1, from coordinate 11,738 downwards.
ATTGTCAAAGAGGCCACGAAAGTGATAGATTTGTCCATCTAAGGTAATCGTTCTTGTATTTGTTTGAAAAGCCATGCAAACATGTAAGTAAATTAAGAAATAGTCTAGAATAGGTGCGATCGTAATAATCTTGCATTTTCGTTACTTTTCAGAACTTGTAATACATAGGTAGTTGGCGCGGCAGCTAGCACGCGAGAGCATAACCTGTCTTGCCGCGCGGCCCCCCGAAACTCTGGCAGACCTGCACACACTCGCTAGGTCCTTCCCAGTCGGCCCTCGTTAATTTAACCCTTGAGTTCTAAATCCGCCTCATACGTGGATCCTTATGGAAAACGGTGCAGGCTAATACTTTCCTTAGATGTGTTGCTGCATCTTGCTAAAATTCATTCCTGAGGCAATTTCAGTTAATCCTCAATTTTCAAGCAAATACGAGTTTGTATTACTAGCAAGTCAAAGTGTTTGCATTGAACCACGTTGTAAACAATTCTCGCTCTTCCGTGTTATTGCCTGCAGGTGACGTCATGACTCATGAGCTCATCGCTCCGCTAAAATTACTTTTTTAGGAGTATGGAACGCCGACGCGAAAAAGAGCCAAAAATGTGCATGAAATTTTCCTTTTTTGCCCAACTTAAGGATAAAAAAAGAAAAAAGAATGTGGTATATCAATAAAGGCACATATTCAAAGCTATAAAGCTGAATCAAAGCCGGGATTGCGCCCCTCCTTTAAGGACTTCATAATTGGAAGATACGCGCTCTGCCAACATTGCCAAACCACGTCCACAGATAATTGTAATGTACACATGAACAAACATGCGCATCAATGAATATTACAAATAGATTAAGAAGGATAAACATAGATCGGTTATAGCGGCGCTGCAATGTATGCATCACCAAACTTCCCACCAAGATATATAATTATTGGATAATAACGCCACAATTGCCATGTATATAGACAACCCAATATTGATATATCATATTTTGATGAATTGTTGGATATATTGGAAAAGGTATCACAAGAAAATAAAGATTTTGTATTATTAGAGGATATGATTATAATCATAAGGTTGAAAATGTATGTATTAATCCAATTAATATGATTAATATGAAAATTTGTTTCTTTTGACACAAATAGTATTAAAGCCCAAAAGAGTAACGAATAGTACATCAAAATGTTTAGATCATATATTAACTAGTTCACCCAAAAGACATTTAGTGACAGATGTTGCTAAGATTTGTATTAGTGACTATTATCTTATGCATTAAATATCCTATGAAAAGAAAGCCATTGCATAAAAGAAGTTACATTTCGTGATTTTAAACATTTTAATGAAGATGATTTTGTAATAGACTTAAAGGTGAATGACAGTAGTGGGAAACGCCCCACCCCCTAAAAGTGAAATGTACGCTCTTATTACCAACCATGTGAAAGAATATAGTTTTACTAATATGGGATTATACAAATTTGGCCAAGAAACCGCCTACTAATGGATATATTTGCAAAATTATAAATTGATCTGTTGCGGATAGATATCGCCAACGCGGAATCGCGCATACGCTACGTGCAATTTGACCACGTGCGTTCGCTATACGGGCTTGTCCCCAGCTTGTCGATATCTCCAGTCCAGCGCTAGCGGCGCGGACAGGTGCGAACGGGCGGTGGATTTATACATTTCACGGGCGGGTATTGGATTTCTTCCGATATTTCTGCATTTAACGCATCGTTAGGTTCGGATTTTACCACACAAGCCCTTTTTAGATACTTATTCAACAATATTGATCAATAATAAATGTTTTCTGTAACGTTCCCAAAACTGTTATTCATCTTTAAAGGAAACCCTTCAATTTCTTGAGTTTGAAAATCACACAACTATTGCTCAAAAATGGTTAAAGTGGAAATGTATGTTTTTAGAAGTGTGTAATAGACAAGCACCCTTAGAAACGATGCGCTTGAAACAATGATATTGTCCATGGATAACAAAAAAATATAAATTTAGTTAAGCTAATTTATAAAAGAGATTTTTCGAAAATGAAATATGATAATGATGACTCTTTTGAAAATGATTAGATGAAAATTAGAAATTGTGTAACTAAATTAAGACGAAAAAATAAAAAGCATTACACTAAAAATATAATTGATACATGTAGAAATGATAGTAAGAAAACTATGGCGTGAACTTAATAAAATTACATCCAGGAAGCGCAAAGATGATTCATTACCTTGTGATCTTACTGCTAATAAATTGAATGATTTTTTTGTATCAGTTGGAAATGTAAACATTAATAACACTGATGATACAAATGGAAACATCCTGAATGTATATATATGAATTTATGTTTGATAACGTAAAGGAAAGTGATGTTAATTAATGCACTAGTAAAGTTAGGAAATGAAAGTAATGTGGATATCTATCGGATAAAGCGGGACGGGTGGATGAATGTAACTGGATTTGTTCGATGCGCAGGTATGAGTGGGTCGGTAGGAATTGTTTGCACAAGGTAACTATGGAATTGTTAAACCCACGAGGCGAAGCCGAGTGGGTTTAGACTAGTTTCCATAGTTACCGCGTGCAAACAATTCCACCGACCCACGAAATAAACCTGCGCATCATCTGTTTTATAGAATGGGCATTGTTACGCCCCACAAAAAGTAAAAAAAGTAAAAATTCGAAAAATTACCGGATGCATGAAATAATTTTACCGGACGCATGAAATTTTTTACCGGACGCATGAAATTTTTTACCGGACGCATGAAATTTTTTACCGGACGCATGAAATTTTTACCGGACGCATGACATTTTTACCGGACGCATGATTTTTTTACCGGACGCATGACTTTTCATGCATCCATTACAATTAATTGTCTGCACAAATTTTGCTCACAACCAATCAGATTGCAGGGATTTATCAACCCATTCTATAATATACAAATGAGTAACAGGCTTGAGTGGATCGGTAAGAATTGGATGCACGAGTTTAACTTTGGAATGGTTTAATCCCACGAGCGCATGCAGCGAGTGGGTTTAGACCATTTCAAAAGTTAAAAGAGTACAGACAGTTCTCACCGATCCACGAAATATACCTGTGCAGAATTTGTTTTACAAAATGGGCACAAGAAAATGCAAAAATCAAACAAAAGTTAGCCATGCATCAGTAAAATGCATAAGTAAAATGCATCAGTAAAAACTTTTACACGCGAATTGATCAGGATGCAGGGATTCTTCTACCTAATTTATAATTAAAACTAACATGGCAATCACGTGACTGTGTTTAGCCAATCAATGACGCGTATTTTACCAAGTCAGATGATAATATATGTTAACTGGTGGGGGAGGGAATAGCACGGAATGTTCCACTCCGAGGAAATTTTAAATGATATTGAGGGAAGATTTTACACGAAATAGCATTTCAAATCCCTAAAGAACATTCCATGATTTTCCCCGACAACAAAGTTAACAACTGTTTTATCATTTGACTAAATCCAGGGGCTAAAATATATACATATTCATGCATCAAAAACAACATACTATCGGTTCTCATTGTGACGTCATAATACAATCTCTTTTGCAGCGCCCGCCATGCGATGAACAGTGCATCTGCCATGTAACAGTTAAGACTGAATGTCAATCACGTGACTGTGTTTAGCCAATCAATGACGCGTATTGTACTATTAAAGTCAGATGATAAACCGTGATATTTGCTCCACCGGGTACACATCTACATGAATTTGAATGAATTTTTAATTTTAATTTATCACAATATTTAACAAATTTTTGTTATTATTGGAACAAGTAAATAAACAAACAAGCAATATATTCATAAATAAAAAGTGGGGAGGAACCAAAAAAATGGGCAAAGCTTGTAAAATATTGGTTCCCGGGGAGGAGGGGGGAACCAAAAATGAGCAAAGCTTGTAAAATATTTGGTTCCCGGGGGAGGGGGACCAAAAAGGAGCAAAGCTTGTACAATATTTGGTTCCCGATGGAGGGAGGGAACCAAAACGAAGCAAATGTTGTAAAACATTTGGTTCCCGGGAGAGGGAAACAAAAAGGAGTAAAGCTTGTCAAATATTTGGTTCCGTTGGGGGGGGGGGGGGGGGGGGGGGGTAATTGTGTCTTATCAAAGTTTATGTACAAACAAAAAAAATGTATTACCTCGCCCGTCCGCGTCTTAAGGAAGATGTGTGCAATGTCATACCATTTGTTAAATCTTTCAATGTCCTCTGTAAACAAATCATAAAACAGTGGATTATTGTATTCTGTTTCTTTGTTGATGTATATATAACGTGTGTGTGTGTGTGTGTGTGTGTGTGTGTGTGTGTGTGTGTGTGTGTGTATGTGTCTGTGTGTGTGTGTGTGTGTGTGTGCGTGTGTATGTGTGCAAGTGAGTTTAATTGCGAGTGTATACATGTGTATGTTACCCTCTAAAAGATTAATGTTCCCCATTTAGCAATCAAATAGAAACAATACAGACAGAACATTACAGCGTATTATACATATGCGACGAATTTGAATCGGAAAATTAAACGAGATTTAAATGAAATTTAGATTGAAGTTTAATTATGATTCTACGAAGTATAGGCCTAATATGAGGAGTCAGGTAGGACGCACATCTGTTGCGGCCGAAATAGCACCACATTTTTGTAGACAATAGGTTTTCTATTGATATGCAAATGAGCTCTCGCTCCCCCGTGTATATATACGCCGCGGTTTCGCGACAACGCAATTTTTCAAAGAAAAGGCTCGCCCAACTCCACAAGGGTACGGGTCTTATTACGCCATAGACGTGATAGAATATACGAATCCCTGGCACTCAAAGTGTAAAGAGTCTTCGATAAGTTTTACATCCCAGCCAATCCGACGGATAGTAGGGCGGGTACCTGACTCCTCATATTAGGCCTATACTTCGTAGAATCATAATTAAACTTCAATCTAAATTTCATTTAAATCTCGTTTAATTTTCCGATTCTACTTCGTATGGCCTAATGAATCGGAATCAGGTAGGACCTTCAAAGCCAGAGTTGGGGAGCTAATACTACGCACGACAGTAACCAGAATTGTCGTGCCCGATAGACAAGTCACGCGAACGGCCAAATCAAATCCATTCTAAATCAGTGCCCGTAAGAATACAGGTACATCAATACTTTAGCTTGCACTAATACAGCCATGATGTCCGCGCAAACATTTTCCACGAACGGACAAACGCGACGCGTGCCGTGTGTCCGCGTGATGCTGCATACCTGTACAGTAATCTCGGGATCGAATAATACGATCCTCGGAATAAGGAGCTAGACCTCCAAATCAAAAAAGCTTTATCATTTAAATTGAACCAATATATTTCTCTTCCTCTGGTTGTTATCAACCACTGAAGTCGAGAGTGAGGGAGAGTCTAAACTCAAATATAAAACTACGAGATCTAAGCACGGTGTACCAAATAACCTTTATATTCCAATAAGGAAAAAGACAGTATGATTCAACAATTCCGAATGTTCACGATCCCAACGGAACATGCAGTGCCATTGCACACGGAATCCATATATTATTTATGTGAGAAAAGCAGTGTTATTCTGAATTATAATGATTTTATCCGTACCATCATAGTGACAAGCAAAACACTTAACGTTTGGAAGGCCCTTTCAGCGAAAGCCCTTTCAGGCGGTTTCTCCGCCTGTCCGTAAGGATTGATCAATCCACTTATACATCTATATTCTCCGACGACCCTAGCCCGAGTATACGGAACCAGCCATGAACGGATAGACAATAATGCCACTGACCCAAAAAACGTATAGTATATTACATATTACAATGAACACAATATCACAAAGACGTTCGCCACACAAAAGGGCGGCACGATAACAAACGTATCGTTGACTATCAAGGCGACAAGATTGGCGCCGATCTACCATGCTGCAATTGGATCCAAACATTGTGGCAATTAACCTTATGCCATCGACCTACTGATCATGCTGATGCCTATGCTGACGCATACCGATGGGGCTTAAATTAAAATGCAGATAATGCTAACGTACCGGCGCCCAATATGAAAGTCGTACCGACGGTCCGAAATTACCAATTTCGAAAGAAAAAAAACGAAGTCACTCGAGGTTATTCCAAGTGTGTTGCCTCTAAAGTACCTTATACAAAAGGTACACACGACCGTTATATATACCAAAGCGGTCTTAATCAAGAGTGTATAATCAATAAATCTGTGCCATCCGACCCGGAACGAGCCCAGCGATCACTCAAAACAAACTAACGTAAGATATTGTAGTAACCCCGAGATAAACAAGTATCCGAAAGCTACACCTGTCACGTGTAATGCGTCAGCGTCAACTATGCCAAGGAAATCGAATGTATACGCTTCCTTTGCAAAAGCAATTCGAAAAGTATTCAAACCAGCTTCTGTCCGCACGTACGATTGACCAATGCTGAAACGCACATTGACACATGATTATGCAAGTACTTCTAAAGAATGGATCATAAGGCGCTAGTTCCGATATAAACACGCCCCAAACAAATTACGTAGGCGTAACGACTAGGGCATTGAATCACGATAATGCCAAATACTATAATATATAGATCGATCACCTGGCATCAAAAACGCCAATCAATAGATCACGGCAAATAATCTAGTTCCGCAAATTGATTAGCACGAACGACTGCCGAATCTCCGTCATCGTTAGTATGAATAAAATACTGCAACACTCAATCCATTATAGCGGGACGATAACACACAACCGTCAATACAGATACTTGTCGGCATTACCGTGCCTAAACAGAACGCATTGTTCAGATTCGACTGTCAATTGTCGCAACCTATGATATAGGGGCAACAAAGTATGTTCACACCTTGAACATTGTTCACCTCATGTCCACTTTGTATTGCTATAGAAATGAACGATACTGCTGTCATGCAGAACAGATAATGAGGTGTTCTCAAACTAAAATATCCACCTACTCGGATATTCATCCTTTCAAATCGGAACACATAACAGGGCGAAGCAACACGAACAAAAGGAGTGGTATGGTGATAATCTTCTCGCCTGATGAACTACCCTGGAATGCGACAACTATAAAGACAAATGCGGGTGGAATGTGTCGTGCTTAGCACGCCACCGCTTCATAAGGTTAAGTCAGACGGGTCCACCATCATGTCTTGGCACTATAAACATGAGCTCTCAGCGTAATGTCTTCAGAGAGGTATCCTTTCCAGAACCACTTAGTCAGCTTTACTTTGCATTGTTTGGTAATGAAAAACGTCCGGTTTACCCTTGACAATGGCTTGCCTAATTCTGGCAAAGTCAAAAGGCATAAGAATAGTGTGTAATTCCACTAAGACATGAGAACAATTGATACCCCCGTCACATATAGCTACGCTCTCGCGCCGCTCCTAATCCCCATAATCCCCATTCATAAATTTGGCAGTGGGAGGCGAAGCATTGTCCGAACGATGATTAAATGACGAATGAATGGGAGGATTATCGCACATAGGTGAAAGGATATCCTCTCATGCATGGACATACAATGGCTCCCTAAACAAAAGAGCAGAACGCCAAAGACTCACGACCGCTTTCGACATGTCCAAAGCTTAAAAAGTGGTCGTGGGTCGGTCGTGGGTCTTTTCCTATCCTATTCCTAAATCCTAGACCTATCCTATCCTATAACCTACGTCTAACACCTTACTGATCAGTTGTCGTATAGGTTCCGTATATATATCCCGCTTCTTAGTATGTGAGATTTAAATGGTTAGTATTGACTGTTTAGTATTTCAAAGAGTTGATGCCTAAATAATTAATTTGCAAATCATGTTGAAAATATTAAAAACAGGTTGGTATTTATATTAGTTTTAATATCTGCAAAAACAAGATCATAATAACAATGTTTTCAATGTAAATAGTTATACAAATTGGAATTGTACTTTGCACTCTAATGCGATTGTTTATAATCGATCATGAATGAATCCTGTATCCATTAGACCTGAAGACGTTAATCATAAGTCCTACTGTATTTTCTTTTGTTATTCATGTTCTAAAAGGTTTCTTTAGAAAATTTAGCAATATTACCACCTTGGGATCATTGGGTTATTTCCACTTTGATACGATCGTTTATAATCGATCATGAATTATTCCTGTAGGCGATCCTATTATGTTGTAGACGTTCATAAGTCCAATATTTGTTTGTTTGTTTTTACTCATGTTCTAAAGGGATTCTTTAGGAAATCTAGCAATATTACCACCCTGGCATCATTGGGTTATTTCCACTTTGATACTATCGTTTATAATCGATGATGAATTATTACTGTAGGCGATAATAGGTTGTAGACAGTCCAATATTTGTTTGTTTTTTCTCATGTGCTTAAAGGTTTCTTTAGATAATTTAGCAATGTTACCTTGGCAACATTGAAAATTTGTTGTAGAATTAGCATTATACAGATAATCAGCTAAATTGCATATTTGTTTTATTAGGTCAGAGGCAGGCGCGCCGGAAGCAGTTTTGGATTGGGGGGGGGGGGGGGCAAAACCCCAAGGGGGCTCACAATTTTGGTGTGTATAGGGGCTCATGCCCAACCACACTCTGGGTTGCCAAGTTTGAGCCAGAGGTGAGAGTGAGACATTGCGAGGGAGCGAAGCGACTGAGCGGGGGGAGGGTGTGGGAGGGGGGTGTCCCCCCTCCCACGGTAGGGAGTTTTTGCATTTTTGGACTTGAAATTGTGCAATCTGATGCATACCTAGATAGGAAATTCGGCTGTATTTGGGAAAGCGTAATATGATTTGATCGACCAGAAAGTTTTAATATATTTTTCACGTAGAAAACAAATAATTGACACACTAATAAATATGTACCCCAAAACACACACACACAACACAACATAAACCATAATTATGCAACATTATGTATGATCCAACAACACACTGCCAATAATGAGTCCCGATGGAGCGAAGCGCCTGAGGGCTGGGGCAGGGAGGGAGGGGGAGGGTTTGGGAGGGGGTATCCCCCTCCCACGGTAAGAAAGATTTTGCATTTATGAATTTGAAATTGTGCAATCTGGTGCATACCTAGATAGGAAATTCGGGCTTAAGATTAACTGCATCTGGGAAAGCGTGTTATGATTTGATATATTTTTCACGAAGAAAGCAAATAATTGACGCACTAATAAATATGCACCACTCCCACATAAATATTGTATTTAGTGTCATACACAGTTACCAACATACCAACATAAACCATATATGGCTTATGTATGATCCAACAACATGGCCTACAGCCAATAATGAATCCCTGATAGCAAACACTGGTAAAAATGACGTCAAATTTACGTCGTGCACGTCGTCTTAAAGACGTCTTAAATTCACGTCAAAAAGTGAAGATTTTGCACCCGCGTTTACCGTCATATAGACGTCATATTTTGACGTGAAAATGACGTATTTTTTTCCGAAAAGGCGTCTTTACGACGTCTTGAAGACGTCAATTTGTACCATAAATTACGCCATTTAGACGACATAAAGACGTCTTATTGGTCAATATAAGACGTGATTTTTACGTCTGGATTTGACGTCATTTCCACCTTATGTACGTCGTCTTTAAGACGTCGTAAATTCACGTCAAAAAGTGAAGATTTTGCACCCGCGTTTACCGTGATATAGACGTCATATTTTGACGTGATAATGACGTATTTTCCCCGAAAAGGCGTTTTTACAACGTCTTTAAGACGTCAATTTGTACCATAAATTACGCCATTTAGACGACATAAAGACGTCTTATTGGTCAATATAAGACGTGCTTTTTACGTCTGGATTTGACGTCATTTCCACCTTGTGTACGTCGTCTTTAAGACGTCGTAAATTCACGTCAAAAAGTGAAGATTTTGCACCCGCGTTTACCGTGATATAGACGTCATATTTTGACGTGATAATGACGTATTTTTATCCGAAAAGGCGTCTTTATGACGTCTTTAAGTCGTCAATTTGTTCCATTAATTACGTTATTAAGATGACATAAAGACGTCTTATTGGTCAATATAAGACGTGATTTTTACGTCTGGATTTGACGTGATTTTCACCTTGTGTACGTCGTCTTTAAGACGTCGTAAATTCACGTCAAAAAGTGAAGATTTTGCACCCGCGTTTACCGTCATATAGACGTCATATTTTGACGTGATAATGACGTATCTTTTTCCGAAAAGGCGTCTTGAAGACGTCTTGAAGACGTCAATTTGTACCATAAATTACGCCATTTAGACGACATAAAGACGTCTTATTGACGTCATAAAAAGGTCGTCCATACGCCAAAAATAATTGTTTAAATGTCTTTGAAAGACGTCATAATCACGTTGTAATAACGTCGTCTATACGACAAAAAATAATTGGAAAAAATGTTTTTTAAAAGACGTCACAATGACGTAATGAGGTCGTTCATACGACAAAAAATGATGGCAAAAACTAGTCTTGTAAAGACGTCATAATGACGTCTTAATATTGTCGTGCGTACGACACAAACCTTAATGGCAAAAATGGTCCTTTCAAAGACATTATAAAGACGTCATTATAAAGCCTTTTATACTACAAAATAAATACTTAAAAATTATCTTTTAATGACGTGATAATGACGTCGTTTTTACATTCTTAATATGATGAAAAAGCATTGGAAAAATGGTCTTTGAAAGACGTCACAATGACGTTGTAAAAAGGTCGTACATACGACATTAAATGATGGCAAAAACTAGTCTTGAAAACACATCATAATGACGTCATATTAACGTCGTCGTACGACACAAACCATAATGGCAAAAATAGTCTTTAAAAGACATCATGAAGACGTCAATTTTAAGACTTTTTTATGACAAAATAAATAGTGAAAAAATGGTCTTTGAAAGACGTCAACATGACGTAGTAAAAAGTTCGTCCATACGACAAAAAATGATGGCAAAAAAAATAGTCTTGAAAAGACTTCAAAATGACGTCGTAAAGTGGTCGTCCATACGACAAAAAATGATGGCAAACAATAGTCTTGAAAAGACGTCAAAATGACGTCTTAATAATGTTGTCCGTAGGACACAAACCTTAATTGCAAAAATGGACTTTCAAAGACATCATAAAGACGTCGTTATAACGTATTTTATACTACAAAATAAATACTTAAAAATAATCTTTTAATGACGTGATAATGACGTCGTTTTTACATCCTTAATATGACGAAAAAGCATTGGAAAAAATGGTCTTTGAAAGACGTCACAATGACGTTGTAAAAAGGTCGTCCATACGACAATAAATGATGGAAAAAACTAGTCTTGAAATCACATCATAATGACTTTCATAGTAATAATGACGTCGTATTAACGTCGTCGTACGACACAAACCATAATGGCAAAAATAGTCTTTAAAAGACATCATCAAGACGTCAATTTTTAGACGTTTTTATGACAAAATAAAGAGTGAAAAAATGGTCTTTGAAAGACGTCAAAATGACGTAGTAAAAAGGTCGTCCATACGACAAAAAATGATGGCAAAAAACTAGTCTTGAAAAGACTTCAAAATGACGTCGTAAAGTGGTCGTCCATACGACAAAAAATGATGGCAAAATAGTCTTTCAAAGACATCATAAAGACGTCGTTGTTACGTCTTCTATACGACAAAAATAAATACTGAAAAAGTGATCTTTAAATGACGTAATATTAACGTAATTTTTACGTCCTTCCATACAACAAAAAACAATTGGAATATGGTCTTTGAAATACGTCACATT